>CM055907.1:63279287-63346787 GCA_029582155.1 Panopea generosa
GAAGTCCATTGACCAGTATTTTCGACTAATACAAGATTCGTATAGGCTGCAATATGACGGTCAAAACGTTTGATTATGCGTTTGACTATAATTTCATTTCTTAAAGTTATTAAAAAACTGGAAATGTGGTTTCCCCAGATGACGTCACCAGCTCCAACTGCTCTGTGTGCTTAACGGTTTAAGTTAGTTTTTATAGCTCTGGATGGCAAGAAAAAACTGACTGCTTTAATAGAAATGTGCTTCTAAATTGTCTCTTATTTCACATGTTCTTAGAATAAATATTGATACAATTCAGATAAAGCAGAGCGAATTGGGTGTTTGAATGCTGTTTCGGAGAAGATTCTGTGATTTGTTGCCATTAGAACTATTTTGTATCGACAGTTCGATATAAAATAGTTCTAATGGCAACAAATCTCAGAATTCATGCGCTGGGACACAGGTCAGTAAGCTCCACCTAGTGGTATTACAATGTTGGAAACGGGCCTTACAGTTAACGATTGTTCTCAGTTCAGGTTCCATTACCAAACGAAATATTGCAATACTTGTATTCTATTCTTGCACTGTATTCACCTTTGCTTATTTTTATTGACCTTGTATATTACTGTGTATATTTTCAATTAAATTAGGCCTTAACGCAATTTTCCCTTTTTTTATAAACTTATTTTAATGGCTGTTTTTATCTCAGTTGATAATTGTTTCTTAAAGATGAATGTCCATGGTATATGCCGGTATTGTTCATTACAAATTTTTAAGTCCAGGCGCAAACACCGACACGGTATGTTTATTCTTCTAAAATATCCGTTTAGTCATTTAAAAAAGCAAATGTTTCGAACAAATTAATACGAAAAGTGTACCCTACCCTCCGAAAAATACTCACCAAAACACCAAAAAAAAAACCACAAAAAAAACACAAAAAACACCAAAAAAAAAAAACTACCTCCCAAAAAAAAAAACACGTCTAAAAACAAAACAGAAAAAAAGGGATAAAAATCCGTTGATTTAATTTAAAACAAATATTTTCAATAGTTTCGTCCACCAACAAATCGATTTACAGACAGACATTCTTTTTTAAACTACCTACCAGAAAATACCTTCATCAGTAGAATACGAATAAAATATTCGTGATTTATGAAATTTTCAAACTGTTTACAGGGACATATTTCAAGGGCAGTCGGGCAGTCATTGACAAATGAACGTGTTGTAACAGCCAACTGTAAGAACGCATTACAGAACGTGATCACTGTCTTTGTGCATTTTATCCGATGAAGCGATCGTTCTGAAGTATCTCTTTTCTCGTTTTATAAAGTCGTATTGCCGCAAAATGGTAATAAAACAGTAATTTATCATCATAAAACATCCCCTACGTGAGCCGTAGTTGATTGCTAATAAATAAATAGTTTGGAGATTATTTGTATTTTGTTTTATAGCTTGGAGATTATTTATTCAAAATGGCGTCAACTGAGGTATCAATGTCGGCTATCAATTCTATCCAAATTAATTGCTCATCAAAATAAACCAGTTGGGTCAAATTTTATGTGACAAGCAAAATAAGTTGATAAATTCTGGATATTTTATGGCTTTTTAGAGGTAAAATAATATCCTTCGTTTTATAGAATAACAAACGAACAATTTAGGTGATATCCACTTTGTCATGGTAGAGCGATGTACTCACATCACGAACTGGCGAGCAAGTATTTAAGTTCTAGTTGTGCTGAACACGGGGATTAATTAAAAACTATCTGAAAAGGTTCTGTCATTTATTAATTTATTCAAGTTTATCATTCAGATTAGCGGACCGTATAACAATGGTATCGCACATACCAGACGGACTACGGTTGCGTTAGGTTGGATTTGAAGCAAGGATTTATTTAGCCTTAACATAATATAACATTGGACATGTCTCAAAGTTCCAAATCAACAATGTCTCCCAGTACCATATAACAATGTCGCCCAGTACCATATAACAATGTCTCCCAGTACCATATAACAATGTCTCCCAGAACCATATAACAATGTTTCCGAGAATCACACAAACGATGTCTCCCAGTATCACATCAACAATGTCTCCTAGAACTATATAACAATGTCTCCAGAATCACATAAACAATGTCTAACAGTACCATATAACAATGTCTCTAAAAATCACACAAACAATGTCTCCCAGTTCCATATAACAATGTGTCCAAGAATCATATCAAAAATATCTCCCAGTATCACATCAACAATATACCCAAGTACCATATAATAATGTCTCCCAGTATCACACAAACAATATCCCCCAGTATAACATCAACAATGTCTCCCAATACCATATAACAATGTCTCCCAGTATCACATCAACAATGTCTCCCAATACCATATAACAATGTCTCCCAGTATCACATCAACAATGTCTCCCAGTACCATATAACAATGTATCCAAGGATAACGTAAACAATATCTCCAAGTATCACACCAACAATATCCCCCAACAGTGTCTCCCAGTATCACATCGAAAACATCTTCCAGTTTCACATAAACAATGTCTAAATACAAGTAATATCGGGATGTGAACACATAACTGTAATTTACCTATAAATACATACTACTACATGCAGATAATATTTTTAAGTTTTATAATTATGTTCTTCCCCACCTCACCATTTCTTCCCGAACATAAAGTCAGCCCCCCTCCATCGCACACTTCCCCATGGTGACCGCCGCCCCTTCCCTAAGTTTAACCCCTGGCTCCAACCCTAATATAACATTACACTATATCACTAATTGTGGCCATCAATGTGTCAGAGACGATCTATAACCACTCTTCATCAGGGGGTGACAGTTTGATTGACGTGGTAATGGACGATTTAATGTTCCCATGATCCATGTTATACGTATGTAGATTATAACTGCAACAAGTTTCGTAACCCGAGTGTAGTACAGATACTACCAACCTAGGTACAGTTGTTGTTTTTTTTTGTTATTTATTTTATTTTTAAATTAATCTTGAAAAGACATTTAAGTAACAATTTTAGACCTATCCTGTTTTAGTCTAAATGAATGCAGAAATTGTGTTTTTAAATTGAAATATGTTGTTGATTTTAAATGTATACTTGTAGAAAAATAGCGATTAGTCTCTCATAGCTCTGTAAAGAATCTCACTTAGCTTCGCTATTTATATTTGTAAATGTTTTATATATCTATAATGGTGATGCGATAGAGATGAGACTAAGATAAAATATATATTATGTTATGTTATATTTACTGAACGCTAAAATCCTATTTACATAATTACAATCAGTTCCGTAACCCATATACACAAGGACTTAAATAGAAGGATATGACGCTTGCATCTCTCTACTCAATATTGATAAAATAGCAAGCGAAGAATTAGTAAATTGGCAAATAAATCATTCGCATGAATGTAAGTTGTATGTTACCTTAGGTGTTTTAGAATGTTTAAAAATGCACACTGGTCTTTGATTTTTTTTCTATAAATGCCAAGCCCTTAAAGATGTTTCATTCACCATAGAAATAGGAAAGAAGTCAATGCTGGACTTAACTATGTAAAATTATCTTCAGTAAGCAGGGGTGATTTCCCAAAATGTTAATTGTAGGTATAAAATCTCTTTTTACACTCAAATGTTCTCGAATGTTAATTGGAGATATCTCCTTAATACAAACACTATGTCTGGCATGTTTATGTCTCAATTAAAGTATAAACATGCATATTTACAAAGGAATTAAACGAACAATCACTTAATTTTGAGAACACATTTTTTTTTGAATGATTGGAAAGTGCAAATTGCATAATTTACACAATGTTGAATAATGTATTTGGTAAGATAATGTCTATAGTGTGTCATGTGGCCGTTTTGGTGTAAAGTGCTGGTAATTTTTAGGTAAAATTTGTGAAACACACCACAATGGCATGTCAGACGATATCTTGCACCTGCATATATGACAAAAGATTCAGTATTTAATGCCTGAAACTTACCAGTATAATATTTGTTAAAAAAATAGGTCATTTTACATGTAAAAATAATAAGGGTTCATTTAGTGGGTCAGGGACTTAATTACCAAATTTTGACTCCACACATCCACCTCCGTACCCTATAAGCACTTATTACGATTATGTATATAAACGCTTGTAAGTCAAATACAATTTTAGTCTAATGGGTCTGGCCACAAGTTCTCTCAACATTAAATTGCATTTATCGATATACCGGATAATAGGGAAAATGAAAGTTGTATTTTTAAAGATTTTTAATATCAAAATTTCTAAACAAAACAACAACCCAAAACAAGTGTGTCACCACTATAAAATCGTTAATAAGTCTGAAGAAACAGATATCAATGTTCGATTCCAATTTGCCGTATACCCCTTAAATATAATTATTTTATACAAATCGTCAGTGTGTAAAACCAACGCTTTTAACCCACTATCACATGTGAGAAATGGTAGGCATTTATAAATTAAATGCATGCAAAGCTTCTCCATTCTGTGTTAGATTAACAACACTTGCCTTGAATTTGTTTTATCATAACTTTACAAGAAACTCGTCAGATTTATCTGATTCGATATCATGGCGACGTGGGGAGAGTGTAAAGTGCATTGGAGGTCAAACAAGAGATGTTTGCCAGTTTAAACTCTTCATCTCGACAAAGTCAAACTCTTAATGACTTGAAACTGAAAAAGTCAATTTTTCATTGTTTTTTTATTCAATTTATGCAAACATTACAAAACACAAATAATTGTATTTATGTTTTTAAATTTAGCTGAACTCCTGAAATTGTATTAATATAAAGCCCCCACCCCTCACCACCCACGATAATTTTTAGTGCGTATATTATGTGTCCTATATAACAGCTGTGGCTAGAATTGCAGGTCTATCATCTCCCAGGAAATTCCACAATTCATAACTGAGCGGTCTGCTGACCAATCAGCGTGCTGTATTGAACGAACAATCTGTGATAGGGAACCAGGACCATTTCCGCAGACTGCTTACATTCTACATATAATTTTATTGTGCGCATAAAACTCGGAATAATGAGGGAACCAGTCTTATTCAAGGGAAATCGAGCAAAAGTAAAAACGCTCAAATCGACAACAAAATACTTATACAGACAATTAAAACGAGCCGACAACAATGTAAATAAATTATATAAATACGTACTGTTTAACAGTGATTAATAGTCGCCTGTTAGATGCATGTACAATACACGATTGTACGGTCAATCTGCTACACGAGTGTAACACGGTCCTTCTCACACGTATTAATTTCACTTGGCAATATAGTTAAATTGATTGATTCATTGTTGGAATACATTTCTGCTGTAAATTTGGTTTCAATTATTTAATACCGCCATTTGACTGGTAACCAAATGCGATATATACATCTATTATACCCGTAATGTCAACGTTTGAAACGATTTGTTCAGTTGAAGGCGATCATTAGCTAATTAAGAGAGCTCGACGTGTAACGGTATTGAAAACGGCATGTGATATGAAAATAAAATTCGAATACCGGAGTAGGAAAAACTAAAAGAGAAGTATGACGTTACTATGTATTCAATAGCTGTCGACTTCCTTAAGTTACCTTTCACAAACCCATTTCTCATGGGCGGCTGTACAGAAGTAACAGCTCCTCAAAAAGATGGTCACAGACTTGCTAATATCTCACAGTTATATTTGAGAAACTGCTACATTTATTATCGAACACAACACAAACAGCGAGACATCCTGGTTGCATTTCTGAATACGTGTCCATTTATTTACAAACATGTCAGCTTCTCAGGCTCAATAAAAATGGCCGCAATCTCATTGTAATAAAGCAAAATCAGAAATAATAAAAACAGTTTTATAGAAATCTAATGTCACCAGTGAATCAAAACATCTTTTTTAACCTAAAATATTATTTAAAAACATATCCTAGCGATTAATCATTGAGTCAGATTTATAAAATATATTATCCAAGTAACAGATTGTTGTTGTTGTGTGGTGTTTATCACATCGTCATATCGTGACGGTGTCTACTTGAGACAGGAGTCTAAACGCATCATGGAGTATCATGCCGCAGACATATGGTATGAAACCCCACCCGGTCACATAATACTGACATCGGGACGACCAGACCTAGAGATATCCCCTAAATGCTAAGCGCTAACCGAAGAAGTTTCTAGTATGATTTTTCAAGTTTTTGGTATGACCCGGCCGGAGTCGAACCTACGATCTTCCGTTAACGAGGCGGACGCACCACTCAATTAAGGGAGTTCAGAAGCACAGGACACACAGAAAGATTGTCTGTGAGTATTTGATACAGTGAAATCATTGTTTGTTAGTTTGAGTATTTAACATAATGTTTATGTCCTCGAGAGCTAACAGACGACCAGTTAACTACTCTTTCCTGAGATTCTGGAATGCTTATCAGTACTCGAGCACACCCTCTCCATAAGTAATTGATAACATTCCCACTTGAATCAGCATTGAGAGACGAATTCAAATGAAAATGAGACTCAATGCCGTATATCAATCATCACAGAGACTGTGACCTGGAGGGGGTGCGTCCATACTCAGTGACAGTAACTACATACATTTACATGTTTAATGTTTAAACTTATTTATTTTACTTCGATTGTGAAACATATTCTTACAACTTAGACAAATCACGCTCAAAGTTTTCCTGGGTAGAACCAGTACTAAGCATATGCGGAAATGTGTCTTGCTCAAGGATACTACACGTAACCGTTGCGGAGGACCGAACCCACGACCCTCCAATATTAGGTTCGCTGCTCTAGTTTACATTTAAATCTGCATTATTACAACTGTGCACTTATTCATTCGTCCGACCAAAAAGAAGTGAGATTCGTAATTGAAACGTTTTCTTTACCATGCCGAACGTGTTGATATTTAAAGCTGGCAGTTCTCTGCTACAGTAACTGATACTAAACTAGTTTACCGCCTCCGTCAGCACTGTGTTAAATAATGGACATATCACGAACACATTTCACAAAACGTCAACAATAAAACGATTTATGGATGCATGATGCCGACTATTACCGTATAAAGACGGGCTAATTTCGAGAAGAAACTCGAGAATCCTATCGTCTAATATAACATTTTCCCATGGAAGCATATGCGTAACAATGAATCGACATTCTGTCAAACGTACACTCGCGTGCGCCAGCGGAAGTTCCTCGCAAAAATCGGTATTTACGTAAACAAAAGTAAGCTTGTGCTCGCGACCGGAAGTGCCTCCCTATGTTTTGATTTATGTGGGTTTTATTACAAGCTCTTACAATTACACAGGTTAATTACATCAATAAATGGCTATATGTGTCGATACAATCGCGGAATATCGAATTTTCTGTATTCAGTTGACTTTAAACGTTCGCCGATAACGACGTAATTGTGAAATAATTGTATTTAATTTCCACTCACCACCACCAGGCGACGCTGCAGCTTCAGTAACTATTGATAAGGGACCACCGTTGCATATTACAGTCGATTATCTCAGTTATTGGAGATATCTCAACGGTTATTAAATCACGCAAATGGATCGAGAAAGATTTTGAACTTTCGCGTTCGCCAGTTTATCGAGTTGCAAAAGGGAATTAAATGAATACACATTTATACACGTACTACTTATATCATTAACGCCTATAAAACGTAATTCAAATTTAGATATGGCAAGAATGATAAACCAAGACAAAACTTCTTACCTTGTATTTAAAAGATTATCTCATTACTTTAAAACAAAAAAAATAACAAATTAATTAATTTTGAAACATATATGAATCGATGAATGTAATAACAGTAGATCTGGAAATAAAAAATTAATATTCAAAAGTTTGCGTTTTTAAAGACGATCAGTATAGTTACCGTGTAAAATATAACGATGTATAAAACAAACAAGCCACACACGTTTTCATTCTCTTTTATATAGTAATTTTTGCGTCTTAGTATTTCGAGTTATACGTTGAAATAAAAAGTACAAAACATTTAAAGTATTCACGCTGATTATGGCATCATTTGCATTTCCGACGGTCAGGACAAAAGTGGATCTGGTAAACTCGGTCGGTAGAGCGTAAGACTATCAATCCAGGGTCGTTAGTTCAAATCACCAACTGTCCACAGCCTTCGGAATGATTGGTATACGACATTGCGTGTTATTGCCATCGCTCAAACAAGTGGGAAAGGTATCAGTTACTTGCGACAAAAGTGGATCGGACCACAACTTTTCAAAATATAAGTTTTGTGAGTTACCTTATATATATTTTTTTTTTTGAAGTGGACACATCTCCATACAACATATTCACAATATGATTACAAAACATATATGTAGATAAAATCGACATAAATGCTCGAAGTTGCATTATATAATTATACTGCTTCTTCCTCTTGAAGAACTTTGGAGTGAAAAGTATTTCTTATATTATTTTGACATTTATATTCAAAACATGAATAAATATTTAATATACACCAAATGGTAATGAAATATGACGGTACTCATGATGTCTGTTCTGATCTGTTCTGTTCTGCTCTGCTCTGTTCTTTCAATAAATACGTTAATGTTATTTGCACGCCAACCCCTTAAATAGTTTCACTAGCTTTTAACATATGTATCGGTATCATATTCTACAATATACTCGTAATTGAACATATCAAGGTTCTAGTTTGATTCTCAGTTGACCCTACTCCAGGGTGGCCCTCTAACACCATGTGCTTTGTACTGTATGTAACAAAGCTGTTATTTGATATAAATACAAAAGTCTCAATCGTGTGAACAAGAAAACAATCAATCTGTATGAATGAATTAGGCGAACATTTAAATCTATCGTTTGTTAAGTTCTTATCGAACCTGGACTACGTTAAGTAGTTGCTAAGAGTTAGTATGTCAGATGTCATTACATGATAACATAAACAGAATTAAATGGTGTGTTAGATATCATTTTCTAACATAAAAGCAATTAAACGGCCACGGATGACCCATTTTCTTTTTAAAAATGATAATCTTTTGCTATTTCATATTTGTTAGCCTTGTTTAACATTATTTATATGTAGTCATGTTACATTAAAATTCTGAAAATGAACTATGACTTGTGCGTAGTGTATGTGGAGGTGCTTTTTCCCTGCTTGACACTTTTTGTCCAATTGACACTTGACACTTTTTGTCCAATTGACGCCTTTTGTCCACTTGACAGTTTTTGTCCGCTTGAGACTTTTTGTCCACTTGACACTTTTTGTTCGCTTGACATTTTTTGTCCGGTTAACAATTTTTGTCCGCTTGACGCTTTTTGTCCACTTGCCAATTTTTGTCCGCTTCAGGCCTTTTGTCCACTTGACACTTTTTTTTCGCTTGACGCCTTTGTCCACTTGATGCATTTTGTCCACTTGACACTATTTGTCCACTTGCCTCCTTTTGTCCACTTGACGCCTTTTGTCCACTTGACACTATTTGTCTGCTTGGTGCATTTTGTCCACTTGACACTTTTTGTCCACTTGACACTTTTTGTTAGCTTGCCACCTTTTGCCAACTTGACGCCTTTTGTCCACTTGACACTATTTGTCCTCTTGATGCCTTTTGTCCACTTGACATTTTTTGTCTGCTTAACGCTTTTAGTCCACTTGACGATTTTAATCCACTTGACACCTTTGTCCACTTTATGCCTTTTGTCCACTTGACAGTTTTTGTCCGCTTCAGGCCTTTTGTCCACTCGACACTTTTTGTCCGCTCGACGCCTTTGTCTGCTTGACGCCTTTTGTCCGCTTGACACTATTTGTCTGCTTGCCGCCTTTTGTCCACTTATCTGTTTTTGTCTGCTTGACGCCTTCTGACCACCTGACAATCTTTTTTCCACTTTACGCCTTTTATTCACTTGACAGTTTTTATCCGCTTGACGCTTTTTGTCCACTTTACACTTTTTGTGTGCTTGACGCTTTTTGTCCATTGACATTTTTTGTTCCTTGCCACCTTTTGTCCACATGACGCATTTTGTCCACTTGACACTATTTGTCCGCTTAATGCCTTTTGTCCACTTGTCACTTTTTATCCACTTGACACTTATTGTCCACTTGCCGCCTTTTGTGTAATTGACGCCTTTTGTCCACTTGACACTATTTGTCCGCTTGATGCCTTTTGTCCACTTGACACTATTTGTCCGCTTGATGCCTTTTGTCCACTTGACACTTTTTCCACTTGACGCTTTTTGTACACTTGACACTTTTTGTCCGCTTGACGCCTTTGTCCACTTGACGCCTTTTGTCCACTTAACACTATATGTCCGCTTGCCGCCTTTTGTCCACTTATCAGCTTTTGTCCGCTTCACGCCTTTTGTCCATTTGACACTATTAGTCCGCTTGACGCCTTTGTCCACTTGACGTCTTTTGTTCATTTGACACTATTTGTCCGCTTCACGCCTTTTGTCCACTTGACACTTTTTGTCCACTTGACGCCTTTTGTCCAGTTGACACTGGCTTTTTGTCCGCTTGACGCCTTTGTTTAGCAAAAAAAATATGAAAACATGTCGACCTTTGTCCAAATGACGCATGTTGTCCGCAGAAAAACTTAGTACAATGACGACTTTTGTCCGAATATGAACAAAAGTAGACGTGTATTTATTTTTCTATAAATAAAAAAATATTGCGGACAAGAAGTGTAAAACGGACAAAAAGGGCTGATCCATGCGTACTTCAACTGATGTTGAATATTGAGTGTTGTTTCAGTTCGTAGGATGAATCGAGTATCAGTATTAAAACAAAAACATTATAGGACAATACATCTGGTTATGTGCGGGACCCGAACAAATAAAGCAGATTTAGAAATAAAAACACACGACACTTTTCATGACTGTTTACCATGTATTTTTCATACATTTCTCATGCACTCTAGACAAAGTTTACAACAACCTCTGATCCCGACGTAGCTAACCGCCCCCGGCATAGCTAACCCCTGCCGACATTGTTCACCTTCCCTGGTATAACTAACCCCCAGGGTTTGACGTTTTACGATATGGCGCAACACATTAATTCAAACTCATTTAGTATTGTTACAGTATGAGTTATTTCTTATCATTCGGAATGCAAAGAATTGAATAAGTTGCTAAAAATTGTTTCACAATCGATGTAAAATTCGAAGATAAGTTTAGACGAAAATAAGTGTTAAATGCAAACACAAATTTACTGACAGAAATGGAAGACATGTGACAACTAAAAATTCTATAAACAAGAGCTATTTCGCAATATTGTATCAAAAACAAAAAGCATTGACTTATTTCCGGATTCTTGGCTGTCGAAACTATTTTCGGCAACGCCCCTTAGGAATCGACGAATTTTTTTTTCGATTTCTGATTCCCAATTGAACAGTCGCGGCCGTAGAGAGTGGTGTGATTTTAAAACAACTCCATACAATGTAAAACTTGTTCATGCTATAAACTGACATTCATTGAGCCTCTATAGAATTGTGTTGTTCTTGTTACATGAACGCTTACCAATGAACGGCCATGTTTTGTCTCGGACAGCAATTTGGATAAAATCAACATTACCGAGATTTGCGATTGATCATAACTTTAAAAACATTATGAGTTTTAACGTGCTGGACGTCATGAAGCAATGTGCAGTGTACAAAAGGAGTGACTTTAACTGCTTTGTTTACCAACTACAACTGAAGGTGCAACACCTGAGTCAGCGGTGAATCGGTGCAAGATAAATGAGAAGCAGGATATGGTGGTGCCAATCGATTGTATTTATAAAAAACAGTTTCAAAATTTATTATCCGCTCGAAAAAAAAAATACAATTAACCATATGCAAATATAATAATATACAATTGAATACAATGCAAATATACACACACAAAAACGCATGCAATCAAGTCTGTACAGCTTGATCACGACGACTAAAGCAGGGCTATGCTTTTAGCAAAATGCCCGCTTAATGACATTCAGCGGATTCGCTTACATTTTAATTACACATTTCACATAAAATATTTTCACAATCATCTTCCATGAAATCTATCAAAGTCAATTGGTAAAAGTGTGAACATAACCTAAGACGTGGAATCGCTTTCTATTTATCAATATAATTCATAACAAAAAGGGTCTTAAAAATAAGGAAATATATACTCAATATTAAAGATCACAGCAAATTTATCTTATATTTTTACCAATTCACAAATTTTGCACTTATTTATCGGTCGGTAGTTAACATTAAGAGAATATATACATGTAATTGGTTATAATAAATAAAAAGGTACCATATACTAGTACATGTATATGTAATTGCTTACAATAAATGAAAAAGACCATATACATGTAATGGCTTACAAAAAACAAAAAAGGTACCATATACATGTATATGTAATTGCTTACAATAAATGAAAAAGACCATATACATGTAATGGCTTACAAAAAACAAAAAAGGTACCATATACATGTATATGTAATTGCTTACAATAAATGTAAAAGACCATAGACATGTAATGGCTTACTTAAAACAAAAAAGGTACCATATACATGTATATGTAATTGCTTACAATAAATGAAAAAGACCATGTACATGTAATGGCTTACAAAAAACAAAAAAGAGACAATATGCAGGTAATTGCTTACACTATATAAAAACATATACACGTTATTGCCCTGTATGACCATATACATGTATTTACTTAAAATAAATAAAAAAGAGACTATATACCTATATAACTATGCAGTACATACAGTACATAAAAGAAAATTAAGAGAACATGAGCATGTTATTGCAAACAATAATTAAAAAGAATATTAAGAGTATAAATACTTGTAATTGCTTACAAGTTAAAAAAAACATGTGCATGTAATTTTTACAGTATATCTAAATTGAAACGTTACAAAAAACAACAGTTACACGTAATTGCTTACAATAAATAAAATGATAAATAAGCAAACATTTACATGTAATTGCTTACAATAAATAAAATGATAAATAAGCAAACATTTACATGTAATTGCTTACAATAAATAAAATGATAAATAAGCAAACATTTACATGTAATTGCTTACAATAAATAAAATGATAAATAAGCAAACAATTACATGTAATTGTTTACAATAAATAAAGAGAACACGTAATTGCTTATAATAGAGAGAAAAAAAATTAAGAAAACATATACATGTAATTGTTTACAATAGATACATAAAACGTAAGAGAACATATATTTGCTTACAATATTATTAATTATTAGTATTCAAAATTAATATATGAGACAATGTTTAACGTTTACATTATTGCTGATAAATATTTTTGTAAAACACTAAATTTACTTAATTGAATGACTTCATTCTTTTTAAAATATAAATTTTAACGAAATGTAATAAAAGTGTTATTTTATCGTACAATTTGTATCTTTATAATTTGGTACACATTTTATTAGAACTCAAACTAAAAGTTCGTTCCTTTCCTTTTGGGTTAAACCGCCGCATCGCAATTAAATTAAATGACAATTTTATTCGTTCTTTCCTCACAGTAATTATGCTTTAATACGGGCATTCTTATGGTTTTATTACCTCGTAATGAACTGCCTTAAATGCACATAGGCTGCTCCAGACAAGGCTTGAATAACGTCACAATACAAATAAAGCTCGCGCTGTATCATGCGGGTCACGACATTGCACCGATTTACGACAGTCATGTGACATTTGTGCAACTGATCGAACATTTTACGACAATGAAGGAACCATAGAGAAGCACCTGTAACTGCGATCAAATTTTATGCGATGGTTGGTGAAAGAAGTTCCGTGGGAATTTTACATTTGTGGTTCGCTTTTGTGAAACAGTTTCCCCAAGATGACACTTTGCTTACATAATAGAGTAACCTATGAATTTCAAATAAACTGCAATAAAAAAAATCATTTTTATCATTTCATTTTTAATAACTAGCTATAGATTATAACGAGGTTTTAACGCACTCTTCATCTGAAAGAGATCTAATTAGTATAAGTTTATTTTCCACGAAGCCCTCGAATAACTGTGAACACACATGCGGGGGCGGTAGAACTGGATAGAGTGCTCACGCCCGAGGTTCAGGGTTCGATACCCAGCACGACCCGATGCCTCTCATAAAAAAACACTCAGTACTGGTTCTACCCAGGAAGCGAACTCGAGAACGGTTCATATATGCTCTGAGCGTTGGTCGCAATCGAGCTAAAATAAATTAGTATAAACTATACATGTAAATGTGAAACAATTCGCAACAAGGCTCTGTACTAGAAATAACAGTTTTATTATATCTTTAATAAGTAACTATAACAGTTGTCTCAAAAGTGAAACATTTACTAAGCAAACTTGTTAACATTGATTGCTTCCCCAAAAATATTCACCTGAGTCTTAAATACCCGAATAAATAATTGTATTGAAGGCAAAGACTTATAAGTGATGCTCAGTTTGGATTCAGAAAGGGGCGGTCCACTTTTGATGCAATATTTGTATTTGATGCATTTAAACAAAAGGTTTTGAGCGAATATGGGAGATTAGCTTGTGCTTTTATCGATCTTAAAAAAGCCTTTGATGTTTTTATCGTAACGGTCAATGGTACAAACTTCACAGTCTGTGCATTACTAGTAACGTACTGAGAATTACTCACGACATGTACTCTATGGTTAAAGCGTCAATGGTACAATTTTCACAGTCTGTGCATAACTGGTAACGTACTAAGAATTACTCACGACATATACTCTATGGTTAAAGCGTCAATGGTACAATTTTCACAGTCTGTGCATAACTGGTAACGTACTAAGAATTACTCACGACATGTGCTCTATGGTTAAAGCGTCAGTGGTACAAACTTCACAGAGTGTGCATTACTGGTAACGTACTGAGAATTACTCACGACATGTACTCTATGGTTAAGGCGTCAATGGTACAAACTTCACAGTGTGTGCATTACTGGTAACGTACTGAGAATTACTCACGACATGTACTCTATGGTTAAGGCGTCAATGGTACAATCTTCACAGTCTGTGCATAACTGGTAACGTACTGAGAATTACTCACGACATAAACTCTATGGTTAAGGCGTCAATGGTACAATCTTCACAGTGTGTGCATACATAACTGGTAACGTACAGAGAATTACTCACGACATATACTCTATGGTCAAGGCGTCAATGGTACAATCTTCACAGTGTGTGCATTACTGGTAACGTACTGAGAATTACTCACGACATGTGCTCTATGGTTAAGGCGTCAATGGTACAAACTTCACTGTGTGTGCATTACTGGTAACGTACTGAGAATTACTCACGACATGTGCTCTATGGTTAAGGCGTCAATGGTACAAACTTCACTGTGTGTGCATTACTGGTAACGTACTGAGAATTACTCACGACATGTGCTCTATGGTTAAGGCGTCAATGGTACAAACTTCACAGTGTGTGAATTACTGGTAACGTACTGAGAATTACTCACGACATGTGCTCTATGGTTAAAGCGTCAATGGTACAATCTTCACAGTCTGTGCATAACTGGTAACGTACTGAGAATTACTCACGACATATACTCTATGGTTAAAGCGTCAATGGTACAAACTTCAAAGTCTGTGTGTAACTGGTTACGTACTGAGCATTACTCACGACATGTACTCTATGGTTAAGGCGTCAATGGTACAAACTTCACAGTCTGTACATTACTGGTAACGTACTGAGAATTACTAACGCCATGTACTCTAAGGTTAAGGCGTCAAGGGTACAATCTTCACAGTGTGTGCGTAACTGGTAACGTACTGAGAATTACTCACGACATGTACTATATGGTTAAGGCGTCAATAGTACAAACTTCAAAGTCTGTGAAATACTGGTAACGTACTGAGAATTACTCACGACATGTACTCTATGGTTAAGGCGACAATGGTATAAACTTCACAGTCTGTGCAATACTGGTAACGTACTGAGAATTACTCACGACATGTTCTCTATGGTTAAGGCGTCAATGGTTGCACCTCCTGTTAAGCGTGTTCAAAGTTGCTAATGGGAGTGGCTTAGTCCTGGATGATCTGATTTGAAGAAATATTATGATTATGGGTTAACAAGTTAATTTTGATAAAATAAAAGTAGCTGTGTCTAGGAGAGGGGGACCCATTAACGATGTCGAAAATTGGACATATGATAATAACACTTTATTTATAAATGCATTAATTGCCAGGGCTTATTTGCTCAAAGCTTGGTTAGTTTATCCCAGGGTTAAGCAAACGTTTCAAATCCCTGTTTATTGAATTGAACAGCACTATAGATAATTATTTTGTGATATACTGTGAAAGCATGCCATTTTGTTTCTAAAAAAGCATCCAAAATGACACATAATTACTTAGTTTTAAGTATAATCCACATACAATTATATATTTAACTTAGGGTTAACACCAAGCTTTGAAAAACCGAGCATAGGGAACAGGGTTGCATTTCACAAAAAAACTTACTATAACAATCATTCGTAAAAGTTAAAGTAAGAAACTATTATAACTTTTTTCTTGGTCATCCACATGAATTTAAGATTATATTTCCAGAAAACAAACCGTTTTATGAAATATTCTATCCGAGGGTTTATCTGGATTAATATTTAAAATATTATGAACGATACTTTCTTTACATTTACGGCCTATTTTAATTGTAAGATTTTTGTGAAGTGCAACCCAGTATTTTTACCAAATCGGTTCTTTTGCCTTTAATCAGGAAACGTTGGCAGGGGTTAATAACTTTAAACACTGTATTAGTCAATATGCACAGATATATTTAGTTTATACTAATTTCTTTTAGCTCGATTGCGGTGAAAGCTCAGAGCTTATATGAATCGCTCTCGAGTCCGCTTCCTGGGTAGAACCAGTACCGAGTGCTGTTTAATGAGAGGCATCGGGTCGAGCTGGGGATCGAACTCGCAACCTCTGGCGTGAGCGGCCAACACTCTATCCATTAGCCCACCGCCCTGCTTCAATATATTTGTCAGCTATGTGATGCCTTTGTAAGTTCAACTCAGAATTACGTAGGTGAAAGTGGAGCTTCTTAATCTAAACAGATTGGAAGGATTCATCTGAAATTTTGCATACAGTTGTCATACGTAAAAACACCAACATGCTATATGAGGATATATGGTGCGTGTGATAGTTGGTGTTACATAGTTAATTATAGCAATATTATTATTAAATATCTACACGAATCTCTGCTTAGAGGTTGTTATAAAGGTGCTAAAAATTGGCTTCAATTATCAACTCTTTATTGAAATCAGTATGCAAATATGGTACCCTATGATACTTCTCGTTCCTTGGAATATGATTTCTTGAATAACGACCGGAATATGGGCAGATTATCTTACTCTTGAAACAAACACCGTTTTTGAGAATATCTGAATATTGCTCATATGCAGAAAAACTGTTTTTAAAATACTTATACTCTTCAATAACATGACCATTGTTAACTGTACCATATCATTCTTAAATAAAACAATCATTAACACGTTTTTTTTTAAATATATATGTTTTACTATCAAACGAAGCATTATCTGTAAATAAGTACGAACTAGTAAATGTTTTCTAGTTAACTTTACACAAGATAATACGTCGTCGCTTTTTTTCAATCCAAGGGAGAGTATCTCCGGTAACTGCACAATATAAAATATACAGTATTAAGCTCCCTTGTATATACATTTTAGTAGTAATCTAAGAGTATCTATCTGTATACATTCAGTGGTGTTGTCTGTTCACCAGTCATGTCTGCACTCAAGTATTATAATAACCGGTGATGTCTGTATTCGAGTATATATTCACCAGTGCTGTCTGTACTCGAGTATATGAAAGCATGTCATTTTGTTTCTAAAAAAGCATTCAAAATGACACGTAATTAGTAAGTATTTAGAATATTCCACATACAAATATGCATTTAACTTAGGGTAACACCAATCTTTGAACAACCGAGCATAGGGAACAGGATTGCATTTCACAAAAAAAAACTTACTATAAAAATCAGTCGTAAACGTAAAGTAAAAACTATTATAACTTTTTTCTTGGTCATCCACATGAATTTAAGATTATATTTTCAGAAAACAAACCGTTTTATGAAATATTCTATCCGAGGGTTTATCTGGATTAATATTTGAAATATTATGAATGATACTTTCTTTACATTTACGGCCTATTTTAATTGTAAGATTTTTGTGAAGTGCAACCCTGTAATTTTACCACATCGGTTCTTTTGCCTTTAATCAGGAAACGTTGGCAGGGGTTAATAACTTTAAACACTGTATTTGCCAATACGCACAGATATATTTAGTTTATACTAATTTCTTTTAGCTCGATTGCGGTGAAAGCTCAGAGCTTATATGAATCGCTCTCGAGTCCGCTTCCTGGGTACAACCAGTACTGAATGTTGTTTAATGAGAGGCATCGGGTCGAGCTGGGGATCGAACTCGCAACCTCTGGCGTGAGCGGCCAACACTCTATCCATTAGCCCACCGCCCTGCTTCAATATATTTGTCAGCTATGTGATGCCTTTGTAAGTTCAATTCTGAATTACGCAGGTGAAAGTGATGCTTCTTAATATAAACAGACTGGAAGGATTCATCTGACATTTTGCATACAGTGGTCATACGTAAAAAACATCAACATGTTATATGAGGATCTATGGTGCGTGTGATAGTTGGTGTTACATAGTTAATTCTAGCAATATTATTATTAAATATCTACACGAATCTCTGCTTAGAGGTTGTTATAAAGGTGCTAAAAATTTGGCTTCAGTTATCAACTCTTTATTGAAATAAATTGATACTTCTCGTTTCTTGGAATATGATTTCTTGAATAACGACCGAAATATGAGCAGATTATTTTACTCTTGAAACAAACACCGTTTTTGAGAATATCTGAATATTGCTCATATGCAGCAAAACTGTTTTTAAAATACTTATACTCTTCAATAACATGACCATTGTTAACTGTACCATATCATTCTTAAATAAAACACTACAACGTTTTTGAATATACATGCTTTACTATCAAGCGAAGCATTATCTGTAAATAAGTACATACTAGTAAATTTTTTCTAGTTAACTCTACATAAGACAATACATAAGACAATTCGTCGCTTCTCTTTTTCAATCCAAGGGAGAGTATCTACGGTAACTTCACAATATAAAATATACAGTATTAAGCTCCCTTGATACATTTTAGTAGTAGTCTGTGACTATCTATCTGTATACATGTCTGTTCACCAGTCATGTCTGCACTCAAGTATTATAATAACCGGTGATGTCTGTATTCGAGTATATATTCATCAGTGCTGTCTGTATTAGGGTATACATTCACCAGTGCTGTCTGTTATCGAGAATATATTCACCATTGCTGTCTGTACTCGAGTATATATTCACCATTGCTGTCTGTATTCGGGTATATATTCACCAGTGCTGTCTGTACTCGAGTATATATTCACCAGTGCTGTCTGTATTAGGGTATATATTCACCATTGCTGTCTGTAATCGAGAATATATTCACCAGTGCTGTCTGTATTCGAGTATATATTCACCAGTGCTGTCTATTGACCAGTGCTGTCTGTACTCGAGTATATATTCACAAGTGGTGTCTGTACTCGAGTATATATTCACCAGTGCTGTCTGTACTCGAGTATATATTCACCTGTGCTGTCTGTACTCGAGTATATATTCACTTGTACTGTCTGTACTCTATTACAGTACTGTATATATTCACTTATGTTATCTGACGCCCTCCCAGAGGTTTTGGAGATCTGGAAACGTGACCATTTATTTTCAGAGATCTGGGGAACATTGTGCATTACTTTCAGAGATCCAGGGATCAAAGGCCTAAATTTAGAGATCTAAAGATATTGTCCTTAAAAAAAGAAGTAAAAAAAGTACCTAATTTTAGCAATTTTATCAGAGACATATAAACAGAGATAGGCAACTGGAGGAACTTGTCTAAATTTAAGGTGGCACATCTGGCGTTTTCTAGATTAGTTAAAACTTATTAATTTTGCTTCGATTGTGTTCTTACAACTTGGACAAATCACGGTCGAAGTCTTCCTGGGTATATATAACCAGTACTGAGCAAATGTGAAAAAAATGTCTTGTTCAAGGACACCACACATAGTCGTTGAGGAGAATCGAACCCACGACCCTCCAAGTATGGGTTTGGTACTCTACCACTAAACCACGTTGCGTTTTCTAAATCATGGAAACACAACTCCTCCAGAATCAAACAACATATTTCTGTGATTATGGTATCTATTTTTTTTTTATTTATTAGATCTTGTTTACACAATATAGTCAATTATTTATGATTTTGTATTTCCTTTTGCAAATTAACCGTTCAGCTGTTCAAACAGAGATTTTTGTCTCTTCTATCCTTTCCTCGATTTCTTCTTAGGCTCTATTTGCCAAAGGCCAGCAGGGCTTATGTCGTGGTAAGTTGTCCGTCGTTCATCCATTAGCCTTTTTCTTGTAAACGCGATACCTCCCATTTTTCAACGAATCTTAACCAAACTTGCACAGCATTCATATAACCACAAAATCGCGGACAAGTTTTTGGACCAGCCTGATTGAACTGCAAATATCCGATGCCACACGGCTTACAAGCACATGTTAAAGGAAACTTAAAAAAAACCACATTTTATTCTGAAAATTCAAGCCATATACATATTTGACATGAAGCATTGTTACTATGGGAGTCTTCTGAACAGGTTGTAGATATCAGGTTCCCGGTGTCAAATTTGGGCATTTCACCTGAAGATATCCTATGTGTTCTCTCTAGTGAAGTCAAACACGACTTCATTGAACTTGATTATGAGGACTACATACATATTCAAACAGCGCTTGTCAAGACGATTGACATACAGAGACAAGAGTATGGAGGGTGAGCCTGATCTGCAAAAGGACAAGGGAAAGAAGCAGTGCAAAGATTTTGCGTATTATGATGATGTGTAAATTCTAATAGAGAAGACTATAGAATATGTTTTCCTTAAGGGAACAGTTTTTGGTACTTTCAGGGAACTATGTTTAAAACTTTTGGAGATCTAGGGAACAGTGGAAATACTTTTAGAGATCTGGAAAACATGGACAAAATACTTTTGGGGAGCTGGGGAACAATAGGTATTACTTTAAGAGATCTATGGAACAGGGACCCCCGGCCCCCTGGGAGGGCCTCCTATCTGTACTCGAATATATGTTTTGCGATGATATCTGTACTCGAGTATATATTCACCAGTGCTATCTGTACTCGAGTATATATTCACCTATACTGTCTGTACTCGAATATATATTTCACAGTGCTGTTTATACTCGTGTACATATTTAACACAACATTGACAAAGTACAACAATTTGCCACGATATTGACAGTGGAAACATTGATTGATTGAATATTTAACGTCATTTTATGTCATCGAGCGCTAACAGACGACCTATTAACCTATCCACGGTTTCCTTGGATCCTGAAAGGCTAACCAGTACTCGAACACACCCCATCTCCGTGAGTAACTAATAATTTTCCCACTTGAATAAGTGATTCGAGATGCGCTGTCGTATATTAATCACCACGGAAAATGTGGTCAGGCGGGAAACTCACAACCCCTGGACTGATAGTCAGACTAGCTACCGACCGAGCTAACCTGACTCGGCTCAAAGTAAAACAATTGACAAAATATTGACAAAGTGCAATAAAGATTCAAGAGGAAATATCTCATATGTCTTCATTTGATGTGGAATAAGACATGTTAAAAATGTTTTCATAACCTTAACGAACGTCTATTAATCAACAAGTAAAAACACAACTGGTTCTTGACAGATGCAGGGTGGTAAATCGGTAAAACGTGTTCGCATGGTAACGAATAGTTAAGTTCATTCTCACCTTTTTACACACATATATAATCAAACACACACACACACACACACCATAGTAATATATATATATACAGTCAAACCTATGCACGAGGTGACCTTTATCAAGCAGGCACTTGTCGTAAGCAGCTACATTTGCTATTTTCAATTTCTATGCTTTCAAAACAAATTCACCATGTAAAGCAACAATATGTCTCAAAAGGTCACTTTTTCTCCTTTCCGTGACTGGCTGCTTAAGACAGGTTTGATTGTATATCAGTCATAAAAGTTAGGTTGAGTTCAAATAAAACATTCATAACTGTAAAACAATGTCGATGTATAAGAAATATAGTTTCTGATTAAACTATTATGCACATATCATTAAAAAATTGAATACTTCACTGCATTACCTTTATACAATAAACTTTATAGGATGTTAAACAGCTAAAACCAGTCAAATTTCACATATAAATTGTTGACACTGTCTTTATTGTGCGTGGTCAAATCGTTTTTAATGTCTAAATAAGTTATGTTGAGAAATCTTAGACTTGAACTTGAAAATCCAAATTTCAACCTTAGATAGAATTATTGCATGAGTGCAGTTTACTATATATTAGGTGTCACTATATATTTTTCAAATCTAAGAATATTTTTAAGATAGGTTGGTGAGTACGATCCCAGGGTTTTAAATGTTGCGGGAAAAATAAATTTGAATGATTTTTAAGTATCTAAGTATCATTTATTTCCAAATACGAGTGATTCCGAATTTCCGATCCAACAAATCGTGACAAAAACACATTTTAATCAGAGTAGCAAAGTCAATTCCAATTCTAAATAAATAATGTCACGCCCTGCATCACTGTTTGACGACCATCACTTCGTTGTTCGGAGTTTTTTTTAAAATTAAGTTAATTCTACAAAGATGGCCAATATGGTGGGTCAAATCGAAATCAAATTGCAGGCATGTGTCTCATTTGATACGTCCCAATACGCATTGCGTTTTTAAGCGGGGAAAGGTAATTTAGTGTAAACCGGGGCGCGTAGTCCAAATTATGAAATCCGTTTTTGGCATGCTTTAACAGATATTTCATGACACTAGGGGCTCAGTAAATATTCCCAATAAGGATTATTGTTAAGATGTTTTTTCCAATACTTAATTTTGAATGAATGGTGTCATTTGCGGCATGTCTACACATAAAAAAAACAGAAGAAAAATCGAACTAAAAAAAAAACACCCTGATATACTGCCTACAAGTAGAATATTGCAATAGCAAGAAAAACAATTGTCAAAATTGAAAAAAAACTAAAAAAACAACAGTTTCTTGATTTCATAATTCTTCGGGCCCGATTAGCTCAGTCGGTAACGCGTCTGACTAACAATCCAGCAGTCGTGAGTTCGAATCCAAGTCCGGCAACAATCTTCGTAGTGACTGATATACTACGACATTGTGTCTCATTATCATTCGTCTCTCACCGCTGATTCAAGTGTGAAAGTTATCAGTTACTTGCGGAGATGGGATGTGCTCGAGTACTGGTTAACCTTTCAGGATCCCAGGAAACAGTTGTTAGGTTAACTGATCGTCTGTTAGTCTTCGATGGCATAAAAATGACGCTAAATATTCAATCAATCAATCAATCATAAGTATTCATACTTAATTAAACAGCAATTACTTATAAGATGGACTCATTAGAAACTCAATTTGCCTGCCAAAACATGTACGCTCGGATATTATCTATGACGTCATTGGTAATGTTTTTAAGCATGTATTTGTTTGATGTCTGTGGTATTATTGCATGCGGTTGAGAGATCAAGTTTCAAACTGAACTACACGTGGAATCTTTTGTTTGCTTATTTACAGAAACACAATGCTTCTACATCAATCTCACCGCGGTACAACAGATAATCTGGGATAAAGCTCGGGTCGTGTAATAACGCCGCCAGTTGCTGTATAACACATTACAGAGCTATCATCTTTGCACTTACCCCACCGCTATACAGATGGTACCACCGTTACACAGATGGTTTCTGTTATTATGATAGCGCGTCATATGTTTTTGTTTTTAATTGTCTCTGACACACGGGCGGTATAAAATACATAGCACAGAAATTTGTTAATTGGATTTTATTAGTTTACGATTGATGCTTGTAAAATCATTGCGGGAATTCCAATACAGGTTAGCTCGTAAGACACTATGTTCTGGCCTTGTCAATAATACAAAAATAAAAAATAGAAGCAGCAACAGCAACAGCAGCAGCAAACTATAATAGTTGTGGTAAAAGTAGTTATAGTAGTAGTAGTGGTGGTGGTAGTAGTAGTATTAGTATTAGTAGTAGTAGTAATAGTAGTAGTAGTGATAGTAGTAGTAGTAGTAGTAGTAATAGTAGTAGTAGTAGTAGGAGTAGTGATAGTAGTAGTAGTAGTAGTAGTAGTAGTAGTAGTAGTAGTAGTAGTAATAGTAATAGTGATGGTAGTAGTAGTGGTGGTAGTGGTAGAAAAAAGTAATGATAGTGGTAGAAGTTGTTGTTCTTCTTCTTCCTCCCCGTTTCATTGTTTTCTTCTTATTATTGTCATTATTATTCTTTCCCGCTCTTTCTTCTTAACCCTTTACTCCATATGCATTTTTAACTGAACTCTTCCAAACTCAAAAGCCAAACAAAGTCAATTTCCATGAATAGATACATTTTACTTATTTATTCTGATAGAGAAGAAAACAGTTCAGAACCTGGTCTGATTACTCGTTACGGGCAATCAGAACTGGTTCTACACTGTTTTCAAAAGTCTTCTATATTAGAGGTGTTCAAAGGTGTCCATATGAAGTAAAAGTGTTTATTCATAACTTTCTTCTTGTGTTTTTCCACCTGAAAATGAATGTGTAATCGATCCATTACAAACACGACATGCTTGCTAAGCATCTTTGATGGTATTTCTAACCCACAGTGTCCTGCCAAATTGTTATCCGTGTGGGGGTGCAAATTAATGACAGATAGAACATCTCTGCGTGCACATGTGCATAGTGTTCTGTGATAGAGACGGTATACATCGATCTGCATGAACTTGATGAAATATTAGGAATTAATCGATACGATATATTGATAAAAATGATTTATCGATATCATAAAAAAAACAAAAAACATTTATAGATATTACATTGTTTCTTTTTAATGATTTTTATTTTTCTCTTATATGATACATGTACTTTGTATTTCCCGTTAATCTCGGTATTGACATATTAACATACATTTACTTGATACATTTACTTGTATCATCAGATCGATTAATTAGAATTAACGGTATCACTGAATAACGCTGAACTCATTATTTCGTGAAATCAATTTATTTAAAATAGTAGGTAATATATTTCATATAGATCAATACCGTACCTATAATTAAAAAACACACACATGCTAAAGCACTTACTCAATTAGATTAGACGATCCGCAACGTGCATACAGAAAACTACGCGGAATAAGTAGAACAGTGGATATTTGTATAATAATAATAGCGTCATGTTATGGCATCGGGGGCTAGCAGACGATCAGTTAACATAAGCACTCTATTTTTGTGATCCAGTACTCGAGCACACCCATCTTCGCAAACAAGTAACTGCTTACTATTTCACTTCAATCAGCGGCGAGAGACGAATGACAATGAAACACAATATCGTGTATCAAGAAGGCTGTAGCCAGATTTAAATATATGAGTCAATTAATGTAATCAAAGTTAAAATAAAATAAACAAAAACAGAAATGATCATATTAATTAAATAATTGCTCCTTGCGCAGTGTGGTGCATGTCTGCTGAGCAAAGAAAAAAAATCTTTATTATTATACCGTACTGTCTCTCTGCATTGATAAAGATGTATTATGTTGTTTTTTTGTATGTAGCCTTTACACACAGAATTGTTTATGTAGATAAGAGGTCATCCCACACCTTGATCTAGGTAAATCGTTAATTAGCCTTTTCTTTTCTATGATAAGTAGGAACACATGCAGATATTAAATAATGGCTATATTATATTGGCAGCGAATGTTCGCTAGCAAATAAGACATTCCACGTCGTCCATTAAGTACTCCCGTGTCAGTCTGTAGTATTTACATATGTGCCACCGTATGTCACAAGTGTAACATGTATACATGGTTATAGAGAATTCACCTATGTATTAGATATATATGGAGGTTTGTTTTTACAAATGCATTTATAATTATCCAGTTGTATAAAATGTAATATTTGATATGTCTCCTATTAAACGAAATGTGTTTTCAGACGGTTTCTGTAGCATATAACTCTGTAATGAATTGCAATCTGCGATAATGTCTCGCATAATATAAAGGATATCACATGGGCCCTCATTTATTATTGAATTTATTGTACGAGTTTGCAAATGATTATATAATACGACGCTCTATCAATGCAGTTCGCGTATCGGGCAATATTTCGACAGAGTTTATCTATATAATGACACTGTTGTGTCTGTTGTATATTGACATATTTTTGTATATCGACACTAATGTGTTTTCATCTATATGTCAACACGATTTTGTGTTTGTTTTTGAATCGACACTATTTGTGTTTGTTTTTAAATCGACACTATTTATGTTTAGCTTTGTATCTACACTATTTATGTTTATCTTTGAATCGACACTATTTATGTTTATCTTTGTATCGACACTATTTATGTTTATCTTTTGTATCGACACTATTTATGTTTATCTTTGTATCGACACTATTTGTGTTTATCTTTGTATCGACATTATTTTGATTTTATCTATGCATCGACTCTAATCTGTGTTTATCTTTGTATCGACTCTATTTATGTTTATCTATGTATCGACTCTATTCTGTGTTTATCTTTGTATCGACTTTATTTATGTTTATTTTTGTATCGGCACTATTTTGTGTTTGTTTTTGAATCGACACTATATATGTTTATCAATGTACTGACAATATTTTGATTTTTATCTTTGTATCGACAATATTCACGTTTATCTTTGTATCGACACCATTTTGTGTGTATTTATGTATCAACATAATCTGCGTTTATCTATATATCGACACTTTATGTGTTTATCTATGTATCGACACTATTTTGTGTTTATTTTTGTATCGGCACTATTTGTGTTTATGTATCGACTTTATTCTGTATTTCTTTATTCTATGTATCGACACTATTTTGTCTTAATCTATGTATCGACACTTTTCTGTTGTCGTCTATGTATTGACGCTATTCTGTAAACTTGTATCGAAGTATCGACACTATTCTGTGTTTATCTATGTATCGAAACTATTCTGTATTTATCTAAGTATCTACACCATTCTGTGTTTATCTATGTATCGACATTATTATGTGTTCATCTATGTGTCGACACTGTTCTGTTTTTATCTAAGTATTGGCACTTTTCTGTGTTTATCTATGTATCGCCACTATTCTGTTGTCGTCTATATATCGACACTATTCTGTTTTAATCTATGTATCGACACTTTTCTGTTGTCGTCTATATATCGGCGCTATTCTGTTTACTTTTATCTAAGTATCGACACTATTCTGTGTTATCTATGTATCGACACTATTCTGTATTTATCTATGTATCGACACTATTCTGATTTTATCTAAGTATCGATACTGTTCTTTGTTTATCTGTGTATCGACATTATTCTGTATTCATCTATGTGTCGGTATTATTGTGTTTTATCTATGTGTCGACACTGTTCTGTTTTTATCTAAGTATTGGGACTATTTTGTGTTTATCTACGTATTGCCACTATTCTGTATTTATCTATGTATCGACACTATTCTGTTTTATCTATGTGTTGACACTGTTCTGTTTTATCTATGTGTCGACACTATTCTGTTTTTATCTAAGTATCGACACTATTCTGTGTTTATCTATGTATCGACACTATTCTGTATTTATCTAAGTATCTACACCATTCTGTGTTTATCTACGTATCGACATTATTCTGTGTTTATCTATGTGTCGGCACTATTCTGTTTTATCTATGTGTCGCAACTGCTATTCTGTGTTTATCTATCTATCGCCACTATTCTGTATTTATCTAAGTATCGGCATTATTCTACGTTTATCTTTGTATCGCCATTATTCTGTGTTTATCTATGTATCCACACTATTCTGTGTTTATCTTTGTATCGACACTATTCTGTGTTTATCTATATGTCTACACTGTTCTGTTTTATCTATATGTCGACACTGTTCTGTTTTTATCTAAGTATCGCCATTATTCTACGTTTATCTTTGTATCGCCATTATTCTGTGTTTATCTTTGTATCGACACTTTTCTGTGTTTATCTATGTATCGACACTAATTTGTTTTTATCTATGTATCAATGCTATTCTATTTTTGTCTATGTATCGAGATTACTCTGTGTTTTTTTAATCTATGCATTGACACTTTTTTTCTGTTTTTATCTTTGTATCGATACTATTCTATTTTTATCTATGTATCGACACTATTCTATTTTTATCTATGTATCGACACTATTCTGTTTTCTCTATGTTTCTTCTTCTTAAAAAAATTAATTCTCATTTTTTATTTGAATGACATTATTGATGAATTTGAACATTTGACAGCATTGTCATGTTTGAATTGTGAATTAAGAAAAAAAATGATGCTTGGAAATTGGGGTATGAATATATGATTTCGGAAGTCTACTTTCACTTTGTCATGTAAACACTGAGCAGAAAAAAAATCTCTTATATTATGACACATGACACACTCTTCTTTTCTCATCTCGGACATGCTAGTGAACAAATACCAGTGACTAAATTGCAGTTGGGAGAGACAATTACCCAATCGTGAAACATCGGGTATTTCCGTATCCTCCGTAAAATAGCATAAAGACCGAGGTGATCAGATTGACAATTACCAACCGGTAGACGTCATATGGCGTCGTTTCGCCCCCTGTCGCGTGGTACATCTGTGACAATCTAATCTGTCGCAACATGACGCAACATGTTTCGGGCAATTCAGCTATAAGTACATACGCAAACATTGCACTCATAATTATCCGTCAAAAGTTGAATCATTAAGATTTTTTTTTTCTTTTAATTATGAAATGGGTACCTAGACTAAGATTAAATTTGTTTGACTATTTTAGCGTCATATAAAATTGATGCCATCGAGGGATAAACGCTCTTTCCCTCAATCCCGGAAGGTTCACCCGTTTTCAAACACACCCATCTCCGTAAAGAACTGATAACTTGAATCAGCAGTGAGAGGCGAATGGCAAGGAGGCCCACTGCCGTGTATAAGTCATCACGGAGATTGTGGCGGCCGGGCGGGGATTGGAAGTCACTACCCCTGACCCGTTACTTAATAAAAGCAGAGCAAACAGTGTTTTGGTCATTATCAACTATGGAATTGAACTAACGATAAGTTGTTGTTCAGTCCAACCAAAGAAATAAAAACAACATATTATTTCATCGATTATCAACACCTCGTGATTGGTACTAGACTTTTTATAGACTCTATATAATTCCTTGCTGATACACAAGACATATTTAGCCAATGGACTTATCAGGCTCCCTATCATCAACAAACAGACAGACAGACGGACGGACGGACGGACGGACGGACGGACGGACAGACAGACAGACAGACAGACAGGCAGGCAGGCAGGCAGGCAGGCAGGCAGGCAGGCAGGCAGGCAGGCAGTGCCTGCAGGCAGGCAGGCAGGCAGGCAGGCAGGCAGACGGTCGTACATAACCGACACTTACATAATTTACTTAGAAATCACAAATGAAGCCTTTTTGTATCAAAATTGGGAATCTAATCGCAATGTCACATGTGGATTAATATCTAACGGTATACCGGCACATACTGGTTATGTGATGCCAACAAAAAGAAAATTTCACGCTAATTTCCCATGTATACAAAATAATTTTACATTCAAATTGAAAAAATATCCAACAACAATAGGTAAACATATGCCTATGCAGAAAAACCTTTTCGAGTTTCATCAAAAATACTATTTTGTAATCATTTTGCTGCCTTGTATCGGTTACAGTGGTCGTATTCGTGCCATCACTTATTTTACACCTGGAAGCACAAAGAGGTAGGTAATTTAACTCAGGACTCTATATAATTCCTTGATTTAACTGACAATAATGAAAACAAAAGTAAAGTAAAATGTACATGGTACCCATTTGGAGGATTTCTACCCCTCTTTAAATATCGACAGTGATCCTATTCACACCCGGGACGACACGGATTAAAGAAAAATATTTAAAAAAGTAAAATGAAAACTCAGAAAAATAACGTATAGTAAAATGTGTTTAAACACACAAAATGTTGTTTGTATATTTTCGCCACAGTGCCACGTTTATCAACCCGTCAGTTGGTGATTTAGCGTACAAAATACCAGATGTTCGCAATAATTAACCCACGCAGGGAAAGATGCACGGAATGGTTGACAAATATACACACAGAACGTTCACCTCTGGGTTGTTCATCCACGTCCGATAGAGTACTAGACCGTTGCAAATATCGCATTATGATATCTTGATCATAATAAAGTTTTGTTTTGTTTTTCAACTAACAAATCTGACATTTCATTAAAATACCTCCACCCACCCCACCAGCAACCCCACGCCCCCCTCGCAAAAAAAAAAAAAAAAAAAAAAAAAAATCCTAAGGTCCTGTCAGTTTCTCAAAAATGTTCGCAAATCGAGATGGAAAAGTGGTTATATCAGTTAGGAAAATTCCAGTAGATGGACGAAACGCATGTCGAAATTATTATTTTCATATTCCGTCTTTCTTCCTATCACAACGCTATTAGTTATTATTTATTCCCTAAGTTCATATACTAGTGAAATCATGAGATCATGCCAAAATCTAAAAGTACTATGACTCGTGGAAGATGGTAAGTAACGTATACAACAAAAACATTTGAGATTTATAACCAGAAAAAATAACAACAACTGCAGCAGCAACAACAACAACCAAAACAGCAACAAAATTGACATACCGATACACATGACTGCATCATCACTCACGAGTATGGATCAAGTTTGAATAAATGAATAAAAGAAAGAACGAATGAATGGATAGATGAATGAATGAATGAAAATTAACGAACGAATGAATGAATGGATGCATGAATAGCTGAATGAATTGATGCATGGCTGAATGAATTAGAAAGAATAAGAAAGAATGAGAATGAATTAGAATGAATGAATGAATGAATGAATGTATGAACGAATGGTATTTTACGACAGTCAATACATAAATAGGTGTGCGCAAAGATAAATAAATGTCATGATAACCAGAATCCATTTTGAAAACTTTTGCTGCTGTGTATTTGTATTAATATGACTCATCAAGAAATTATATAGATATATACATGTCCTTGGTCTCATCAAAATACACATGTATAGGAAAAGCTATACGCCATAATTATGGCCAAAATGTGTAATTATTAATTTGTACTTTTTTATTCGCTTTTATAATTTGACATCTTCATATAATGTGATTAAATTAATAAATGTATTTTCTAAACAAACCAGTATGTTTTCTGTGACATCAACAGCATCGTGTGTCTGTATTTCCGCACAGCTGCACGTGATTTGTTTGTTACGTATGTTACGTAATCGCTCTGCAGTGATGATAGGTTATTGCCGATTTGAAGGTTCTTAAATTAAGTGGATACAGAACAAAACATATATAGTCACTGGGTACATATTTAGTACACATCTAGTACATATCTAGCAGAAGACGCATTGTATAGGTATTTACTATGCAAAGTATCATTAAATTTTGTACAATAACTGAAGAAAAAAAAAATCATTAAAAGTTAAGGTATTTTGAAGTTACAATATTCGGTTAGTACCTCATGATTTCATATGTGAACTGAGTGAATAAAGGATATCGTATCGTATCGTATCGTATCGTATCGTATCGTATCGTATCGTATCGTATCGTATCGTATCGTATCGTATCGTATCGTATCGTATCGTATCGTATCGTATCGTATTGGTAGTGTTAACTGATCAGTTCATTTACAGATACGGTTTTATATGATATGTTTTGTACTTCAGCCCAATTAACAAAGTCAATATAACATTTAATTTAGATGCTATCGTTGTTTCGTTAACTCATCTGAAGTTTGAAATGGTAAAAGGTTGTATATTTGGAAGGAAGGAGACATACTCCAGATCTACTAACATGAAACTGAGTAGAACCACTGTCCTTCTGAATATACATACCAGCGTATGTGGATTTTGTCCGAGGCAAATCTTGTAATCATTTTTTTTTATATTTTGTAGACTTGTTTAAATCGAAACAACTGCATTGTTGATAACATTTATATATATATTTCATTATTTATTGGTTTTAGCTGTATTTTAGGACAACGTTTAAGATATATAAGTTGCGTCATCATCATCATCAACCACCACCACCACCACCACCACCACCACCACCACCATCATCATCATCATCATCATCATCATCATCATCATCATCATCATTTTATTAATATTATTTTATTAGTTCACGGTTTCAGATTATAACATTATAACATCAAAAAAGTTTAAACGCAATATTTTAATACATTGCAATAAAGCCACACAAGTTGCTCCCCCCCCCCCCCCCCCCCCACACACACACACATCCACTAGCCAAAGAAAAAAAATCAAATTCACAAAAAAAACCCAATAAACACACATAAAACAAAAGCAAAACACATCTACATGTTTTATATCAATTCATAATGTATTTATGGCCTGCTTCTTGCACGTGTGATGTATGACACCATTTAATCCCAGACATGCGAACATACGCGTGCAGTAACATGGCTTTAATGCATAATCGATTGTTCCTGCTGTGACAATCCTCTGTTCATTAATCAATTAATTCTATCAGGCGGCATCATAATTCCTGTCTCTTGTGAAAAAGCTTTGCTGATCGTTTCTGCTGACAACGGGATATAAAATGCAATGCAAGATTTCTATCTATTGTATAACTCCAGTATACGGACGTTGCCAAACTATTGATCACGGTATGGTGCTATAGATAAAGATACACGACCCTGAAGGCACGCGATCAACGCCATACAGGGACTGTAGAAATCCTGCTGAGTTTACGTTCCGATTGGCTGTGGACGTGCTTCATCCAATCAAAACCGCCGTTGTAGATAGTATATAACCAGGCAGTTTACCGGTGCTCGTCACAAGAACGGGCTCTTTCCTGCTGTAAGTACTATGATTTATTTACCGATATTCCTATCTCCTAACCCAATCCTACTCTTACTACAAACCTACTGTACACTCATTCTGAATAATATTTTAGTTTGTCATTGTTTGTTTAAAACATTATCTTCTTTTCGCACTAAATGCAATAAAAGAACACTTTAAGTTAGTTGTAAAATTCATGGAAGGATTTTTTAAATGTTTTTTTTTTAAAATATATATATATTCGTTTTTTATGTGAAGTAAATATATTACACATGGTTAAATAGTGCTCTAGGAAGAGATAGAGATGCACGCTTAAGAATGCAAGGTTTGTAAACTTTATAACGGTTACACGGGCCGGGTCGACTTACAGTTATTTCTTTCCGGTTATACTGCCCCGGATAAAGAGTTCTGGGTATTATTGGAAACAAATACAACTCAGGGGAAGCGGTGGTAATAACGTGTTAACTATTCTTGATCGTACTTAGTTATTCAGAACTGTAGATGGAAATTAAAATCTAGCTAAGGCGTTTATCAGCGACATTGTGTCTTTCTGACCACCGTTAAATCATCTTACGTTGATACGCTATAATTGGAGTTAAATCTGACACGTGTTATTGTTAAATGTGTTAGATCAGATGGTTGTTAAATTGTTATGTTATGCTGCACGAGTGTAAAGTAAAGGAAGACCACTTCTTGTTAGGTAATTACATAAAACTGCTTAAAATGTATATATTTTTGGTTGTCTCTATGTTATAGAGTAACTGAGTAATAATAGGATAAACTTTTTTTGTGTGTAAATGTAAATAGATGTTTTTGTTATTTATCCCTATTTCAACTTCTTCCTATTTTCTTTTTTTTAAACCGCTGTTTTCGATTTAAAGTATTTAGCTATGATATTTATAGAGTTCGAATCTATTTGTTTATATGAACGTTGACATTCGGACTACTATGGGTTTTAATATACGAAACATAGGAACTGATATAATTAACCGAAGCATGTTTTATTGCTGTAATATTCAGCTAGTATCTAATGTTGTTGTTTTTATTAAAAAAAGAATAGTAATGTGTTACCTGATATTCTTCTAAATCTCTTCCCACGTGACATCAGTAACGTTATGCATTTTCTGAAATACCTTTTCCCTTTTAAAGATATATTAAGAAAGCATTCGTTGTAATTTTATTTTGAAAATGTATGTACCAGTGTTCGTTAACAATTCACGTGTTAAATAGTGATTAGATATTACATATTTGCTATAAATACACTTTGGTTTTCTCTACATTTTTTTCGTCTGCATGCTGCATCATTTACATCGGTAACATTGTTGTATGAAACATTAACAGAAATTGAAAATAACGCCTGGTTAAATCATTTAGTATTACTTTCTTTTTTTATTGATATATTCACGGCTAATTTATTTGATTTAGCTTTTATAGACGTGCCGGGTCCGATTAGCTCATCGTCTGACTATCAATCCAGGTGTCATGAGTTAGCGTTCCCGCCCGGCAAGTCTCCGTGATCTCATTATCACTCGTCTCACACCGCTGATTCAGGTGGTAAAGTTTTCAGTTACTTATGGAGATATGGTATGCTTGAGTACTGGTTAACCTTCCATGATCCCAGGAAACAGCAGTTAAGTTAACCCAATCGTCTGTTATAAAAACAATGCTAAATATTCATTCATTCATTTTACATACATATATATTGGCGGATCCAGGATTAACAGTCAGAGGATAACAGACGAGTTTTTAATTATCGGAGGTTATCCATAAAACCCATGGGTATGGGAGGGCCAAGTTGTATGCTTTTCACCAATATCACTGATATAGATATCTGCTTTTAATATTGGGGAAATAGGGGCGGAGAAGGATTTAGACCCCCTGTACCGTGGAATTTGCCAGTACCCAACCTAGAGGTGTAACTGTTAGTAGTGTGGCACTCTGTTTGAAACATGATTTTGTTGACTTTATCAAGCAAGCATTAAGCAACAAAAACTATTGTTATGTGGACTGCTGAGTCATTCGGAAAAGCCGGTTATCCTTATTCAGATTATATCCTGATAACGAAGGATGACGGAATTGGCCGAGTTTGTACGAACCTGTGCTTAGTATTGTGGGCATAGCAACATAAGAAATTGTCGACTTGTATGTTACGTGAAATATTGATATTTTGAAGGATGCTCGTATTCTATCTATATATAATGTTGCCATGGTGATTTTTTTATTTCCAGTTGAAGGAGCTGTTAGTGTCCACTGAAAAGAAAGACGTCACTGGGGATTTTTTCATTTTCGAGGTTGTCCTAAAAAATCATCAAAATGTCGTCGAGCGACTTTTCTACGGATCCGGACTTTAAGTACCTGGCTGTCGACAAGAAAAAGTTGATGGCAGAGCAGACCCAGGCTTACGACGGAAAGAAAGCATGCTGGGTACCAGACGATAAGGAAGGTTTCCTTAGGGCTGAAATTCAATCAACCAAGGGCGATGACGTAACTGTCAAAACAGTTACCAACGAGGTAAGTTAGAAAATTTGAATGGGGGGAAAAATTAAACATCGGAAATAAGATCTGAAACTTAATCTTAAACTAAATTAAACAAATCTAAACGCTTATAAATACAAAAATAAAAATGAAAAAAATAAATTAATGTCATATCATTGAAGCGTGGCGGTAATATAGTGGATAGAGTTTTGCCTTCTCACGGCAGATTTTGCGGATTCGATCGCCAGCTCGACTTGAATCCTTTTTAAAAACAACACTCAGTACTGGTTCTATCCTGGTCTCGGGCCCGAGAGTGGTTCATACAATATCCGAACTTTCTTCGCACTCGAGCTTATGTAAGTCAGTATAAACTAAATATACTATAAAATATATAAGTAGATTTATTAAGTAATTAAATTGCTTGTACTTATCCAAAAGCAGCAGAGTATTATTTATTATATACTCAGGCATGTAGAATGTTATATACAAAACTCGTGATTACTTCTGACATCTCACCTCCGTTTTTACAGACTAAGACGTTCAAGAAAGATGACGTCCAGCAGGTGAATCCGCCCAAGTACGAGATGACCACCGACATGGCCAACATGACCTTCTTGAACGAAGCTTCCGTGCTGCACAACTTGAGGGCCAGATACTTCAATGGATTCATCTATGTACGTGCTGTCAAATTTTACATGTACAACTATTTGCATTTTTATTTTAAAATATGCTTTTCAATACTCGTTTTATTATGTAAAACTAAATACTAAAATGTAACTAATCAATGCAATCAAGAATCATTTTGTTAAACTGACCTGCCTATAAAGGCATTTGTGAATTTGTTAAATAGACCAAAAACTCTATTGTATAATACAACTATGGTCTGTTCTAAATTTAATGTGATAAAATAACAATTAAAAAAAACAACAACATTGCTTTGTTATTTACAACAAGTTTAAATAAAACGGAAAATACAATACAAAAATAATAGTCAATAATTACTAATGTGTATGGCAGTACATGAGAAGACGTTGTGAATGACTAAATCTGATTATATTTCAGACGTACTCCGGTCTTTTCTGTATCGCCATCAACCCATACCGCCGTCTTCCTATATACACCGACTCCGTCATCTCCAAGTACCGTGGAAAGAGGAAGTTGGAAATGCCTCCCCATTTGTTTTCAGTCTCTGACAACGCCTACCAAAACATGTTGCAAGGTAAACACGATTTATTTTTTTACTGTTTTCCCCAAAGTTCCTATTAAAGTAACACATGCGTTAGCGGTCACTTTTGCCCCTTTCCTTGAATAACTGCTTAGAAAATGTTGACTGTGATTGTTATACATTTACTACAAGATATTTAAAATGAGTCGTAATATTAAAGAAAACATGTCACATATTCAACTATGATATTTATAAATTAGTTGTCACACTCTCTTACACTGGCAATCACTCTTAATTTAACATTGATTGAGTTAACATACATGTGGAAATGACCTTTGCAAACATGCGATAATATATTTTTCAATGCATATTTAGTTTTGCGTTCTAAAGGATGCATTCAATGCATTGGTAGATCTAGATTAAAATTCATTTTACGCGAAATATATTTATTATGCAAGCACTGTATTGATTATGCAAGCATTGTATTGATTAAAAAGAGAAAGTACTAATTATATACGTTATATCTTGATAATAAGCGAAATTATAAGCGAAATGTCATATATTGATTATAAGCGAAATGCCATGTTCTTATTATAAGCGAAATATATTAATTCGCCTTTGCACTATAAGATATCATCATGCCGGGGCTACATTCATCTAGGCATGATTAGATAAAGTCACCACATTAAAGGCGGTATATGCGCGCCACGTGTTGCCACGGCAATATACCTTCCATCCCCGTGCTCGGATCACAAATGTTATCTATTAATTTTCCTCTGAGATCTTTGTCTACCGGCACACTGTTTACATACCTGTAAAAAATAAACACACAAGGATTATCGAGATCAATCGCGCCTTAATAATTCCCCGCATTTCTAGTAATAACAAGCCGGGCATCACGTGAAAAGTAGTTCCTTATATAGCCGGAGTGCGTACTGTGTGGAGAACAAAGTCATCAATTACGTCCAGAATGCAAACATAATCATGAATTGATTGATAAAACAAGAGAATGCGTGATTGATGTGTGTGCTTATCCATCCAAACGAAATAACTGGCTTAAGAGAGCGAGAGAGAGCACGTGTAAAACATTTGCATGAATATTAGTTCCATATGGCAAATGGAGATTGTTTTTCTTATACCAGAACTGAATTCATACAGCTTGAATATTAATATAAATTTAAAGCATCATTTCCAATTTAAACAAAAAACTATCTATCTAAGATAATCGGTAAAACTAACTGAGAAAAATGGCTCAATTAAATTTTTACAACTGAATTTTGGCTGCCAACTTAGTTATATGCCTGCCTGATCTTGCTCTAGGTCTTTATAATGGGCATACAGTAGTATTTTTTACTATACTTTTCCTTAATCATTTATAAATCCAATAAATGCGTATTATCAAAATATACATGTATATGTTATTTTTTTGTTAAATAATTAACACATACTTCTCATTTATTTATTTCAGATCGTGAGAACCAGTCTATGTTGATTACGTAAGTCATCCAAATGATTATTTTAGACAAATATAGAATTTCACGATAACAGCGGAGATTTGTTTGTTTGAATATTTGACGTTATTTTATATCGGTCGATGGCGGGGACAAGTTTTAATATTTAAATTATGATTGAAGTATAATTTTCTGAAATTCATTATGTTAATTGTACAAAACAATTACGTATAATAAACAATAGTTAGTATGGCTTAATTTTGTATATGTTTTCTTCGGGAAATAAAAAAAATGTAAATAATCCGGAAACAACATATTTATCAACATGCACGGGTTATATTTTGAGAAAAAGTCACCCACTCATTTAAACTGATGTTATATTTGTACACTCGTGAAATGTATTTCATGTTTTCTAGTCGGATATACGTATGCCACAGTTATCAAATCTCCCCCAGCATAATTCACATGTGTGTGCCGAAATTAAAGACTTGATAATAAATAAATGGAGCACGTGGTCCAGAGTTAGAACATCGCATCCAAGGTCGGTTGTTCGAATCTCCGCCACGGTTAGGCGTAATGTCCTTAATCAAGATTCATTATACTGGCTTTACCTAGGAAACTTTCCAGCACGATTCGTTTAGGTTGTAATATACTGTTTCACACAATCGATGTAAACTAAGTTTAAACCATTAACTTACAGTGGCGAGTCTGGTGCCGGAAAGACTGAGAACACCAAGAAAGTAATCATGTACTTTGCCAAGGTGGCAGCTCAACTTGCCAAGAAATCCGCTGAAGAAGAAGCTAAGGACGATAAGGTTGGTCCTAATTGTAATTAACACACATGCCAATTAGTAACATGAGCATGGAACTGAATCTGACGAGAAAGGAAACAATTAATGCTGATCAATGTTTGCTACGGTTTTATATGCAATGTTTAACACATACCAGTTATGTTTGCTCCTCATCTAAGATATAACTGTTTTGATATAAGTTATAGGATTTTGAAGACACTGATCATGTTTAGAAATTTGGATTCTATCAATGAGCGAATTTAAGGATTTCAGACACCATGATTGCAAGTTACCCAACAAACAAAATTAGTCATTGTTACCTTATCTATAAAACGTTTAATTTTATTTCGTGATTTAATTTCATTTCATGCATTATTTATGTACGATATATAGTGAATATGAACTCATTAAAATAGTAAAACAAACGTGTAATTATATAATTCTCATTATCCTTTGATAACGTTTTGTCTAATTTCTATAAACGTTCTTCACATTCAATTTTAATCTTTACAATAGTATCAGAAAAATAAAGACTTCAGTTGATCACAAAAGTAACTCACAAGTTCACTTTCCCACTTACAGGGCTCCCTGGAAGACCAGATTGTCCAGTGTAACCCAGTTCTGGAAGCTTACGGTAACGCCAAGACCACCCGTAACAACAACTCTTCTCGATTCGTAAGTTTGCCAAAACCAAACATCACGTTGATTTTATTACTTTGAGTTATCATTCACCCTCCTAAACGAACACTAGCCTCACTATTCTATACTTTATCTTGTGTTTCAATGATCAAAACTATTCATGAAATGGATTGACTACAGACTTTCACTCTCGCATGTTAACCCTCACTTTGAAACTATCAACAATTCCGTCTAGTTGTCGTTCTGCTTCATGAATAGTTTCCATTGACCTCAATGCATCTATTTTTTTATCTTGCTTTATGTCATATTTGATATATATGAGACGGGAAGTTTGTTTCAAATAACAGTAGAGGCACTGTAATATTGTTAACTTATCCAATGTATTAAGATCCAAAAACAAAATGCCACTAAAATCGGTTCAATTTGATGAAGTTACAATGAATCAGTGTTTAAACAAAAACTGGAATACATGTACGTATTTCAGATAGAGTTGTTTAAGAACTAAATGAAAAATGTTTTTCAAATAAAACGTTTCTAGGAACAAAATTGAATTATGTATTTCAAATAAAAAAAATTTAAAAACTACTTGAATAATTTTTTTTGATATATTTTAAGGAACAATATTGAAATACGTTTTTCAGATGAAGTTTTCTTAGAACTATTTGACTAAGATATGGTGCAAAATATATCATACTTTTTTTCTTGAATCTATATCAGCCCTTCCTCACTCAACCTTGTAATCAATATAAATACCATCTAATACAACGGTGTGACAGTGAAACTATTCCACTCCTAGACTGATGCACTATTCACTCACGAGGTGTCCATTTCTGTATGTACATATATTTTATAATTAAGAAAAATTAAAGAAAAGAACGCTTATTTCTCATAACATGAAAATACAAAAGTAGTGTAAATTTTTTCTTTGTTTAAAAATGTGTTTTCGTATATTTTGATTATCTGTTAAGTACAGTAACGCACACCTCGTAACCACTGTGGATGATTTGATATTAATATGTACATAAAACCAACCCTAACGCCGTGTGTTACTACTGCGTAGCTAATTTGAGTGATTAATGCCATGATATCGACATTCATCTCTCAACACTGCTCAGTATACCTTAATACATTTTGTAGAATATTTGTCGTAACAAATCACTCCTACTTCCAAAACCATCTAAATTTTCAGATGTCAATACCCAGAACCCGTCCATGGATATCACCGTTTTCCTTTGATTTATCGACAAGTTGATTTGAAGTGCTTCGTGATGAAATAACTCAAAAAGCTAATAAAATTTTTATGGCCGAGGGGTCTAAGACGCCGTCTCACCACTGAGGTCGTAAGTTCGAGTCTCGCTCGGTTCTAAAACATGTAAGAAAGTCTGCCAGTTGCTTGCAGGACAAGCCTGTGTTTTTTCTCAAATATAGAAAACCTTTTTCACTTGAGAACATTTTGTAAAGGAAGGTCAGAGTATATATGATGGTCCTTACGTTTTATTTCATCTAAGCACTATCAAGTGACGTCACACATAATAACCTTGCCCTTTTTATGTTTTACCAGCAGAGGGGATTACAGAGAAACATCTCTTGATATCATCATACGACACGATGTCGCCATTGCACGTAAAACAACACACTCATCTAATAATAAACGTGTTTTATTATTTCCAGTTTGAATTATAAACTGACGATCAGGCCTAAACGGCGAACCTGTGTTAGATACAAATGGTAATACTAAATCGTCTAAAATAACAACCTTTCCATAGTTAGTAAGTACCACACGATTGTGCATGTTTTTGTTCCCATGTGTTTCTTAATTTGTCTATTATACTCAGTCTTGTCAATTTCGGAATCTACTATGCTGTTTGGTTTCTAAAGGAGGCGAAGAAGTCCAATCCATCGACCGATATACACATTTGTGATAAGTATATATAACCATGCAAAACAATGCTTTACCATGTAGCTTAACTTTATTTGTTTGTATTGAACTTTCGAATAAAACAATGTCGAGACTAGTTTCCATGCGCTAGCAGTCATAAAAAGTTAATGTTATTTCGAATCAAAAATGTATTTTCTGTCAATTATATTATCGCAATGTTGGTTAAAATAATCCAAGGCGAATGATTTCATGAGTTGTCAGATATCTTTTAAACAATACAATGTACAATTGCTTTCAATGTACATTGGAAGCGTTTTCTTTATGGTACACGTATAAACATATACTTTAACTCTATTCGAGACCCTCATTAAGAATATCTGTTCACTTATTTTGTTCATTCTCTGTTTAGGGTAAGTTTATCCGTATCCACTTTGGACCTAATGGAAAGATTGCCGGAGCTGACATCGAGACATGTAAGTGTATACTTGAAAAATGTCAAATAGTTTATTTCATTGGCCTTAAATAAATAAAATATTACAAATGTTTAAAGGTAACAAACAGATATCAAAAAATAATTAACGAATATTTAGGATATACAAGTGACCCAGGTATCTATAACAAAAATAATTAATGGAAGTATGAAATTTGTTTAAATATAATTGATGCATACATTAATTAATAATGGGAAAATGCACAAAAATACACATAAACAAACAAACAAAAACAATAAAAAGTGATTAAACAAAACAAAAGGTATAAATATAAAAAAACTATTGTGAAGAAGTATAAACTATATTATCATGTTATGTTTCAGACCTGTTGGAAAAGTCCCGTGTGACATACCAGCAGTCAGCCGAGCGTAACTACCACATCTTCTATCAGCTTCTGTCTTCCGGATGTCCACAGTACCACGGTAAGATGATAGCCATTTGTTTAAACATATATACTGAAACGAAAAAAGAAGAACACACACACAAACATGACTACATAAGTTGAACTAACATGTTAATTCTGATGAATTTTAATACTATTCCATCAGAGAATTTACTTTAAAAATTTCACTGTTCTATTGTTCTCCTATTCAGTGACAACCAGCAACATTTGGCGTCTTTGACATATACATTTTAAACATTTAAGCTTTTATTTTATATTTCAGTTTACTAAAATTCGACCATTTTACCCGGTATTTATCAATATTTGATCTATTTGTTTTCATGGCAGTCCATTTCTCTGTAACTTAATTCATCGTTGGATTTAAGTAGACTGGTACTATATATCTGTAACTTAATTCATCGTTGGATTTAAGTAGACTGGTATCACATATCTGTAACTTAATTCATCGTTGGATTTAAGTAGACTGTGATAAGCCGAATCTTTAATTACCTTTCATATTAAACGACACGTAGTGATCAATTATTATGCAATGTATTTTAAGAATAGTAGCTATACCGTTGTTAGAGCTACTTATATTTTGTTGACGTCGATAAATGAATGAATGTAAATACAGTATTTTTGATAATTCTTCAGAGAAATGTTTGGTCAGCCCAGACGCTGGTCTGTATTCCTTCATCAACCAGGGTGTATTGACAGTCGATGGTATCGATGACGTGGAGGAAATGAAGATGACAGATGTGAGTATATTTCAGTTTGAAATACGACTAGAATGTGCACAATAACACAGAAAGTTAATGATAAATAGTTTAATAATTCTGTTGATCTCTACCTTTTGAAATAGTCACAGTACGTTATTTAAGTAGATTAAGTGTCATTACTTAGCCGCACGCAGTCTTTTACCTAATTACCCAAAACAATACATGTTAGAGAGACATCATCTGCACATGTCAAACAACCGTAAACCCGTTTGAACACCTTATTAAAAAACTGTTCAATGAGTAGAGAAAAAATAGCTAATAAATGAGTAACATGGTTAAAAGTCGACATAGATTGATACTAGATCAGGATTATTTACCAATCATTCTTGTAAATATTCTTAGACTTTAGCTTGAAAATCAAAATTTAACCTTAGTTATCTAGTTTACCATAAATAATTATTCAAGCTGAGATGTATTGCTCATATAATTTGATTACTATATTGGTTATCAGGAAGCCTTCGATGTTCTTGGTTTCACACTTGAAGAGAAAAATAGCATGATGAAGTGCACAGCTGCAATCATGCATTTCGGAGAAATGAAATTCAAAATGAGACCAAGGGAAGAACAGGCCGAACCCGATGGCACAGCCGGTATGTGATAATTTAAATGAATTTTATCACCGTTTGTTTAGTATGTATTAACGTGCCCCGCGTTTACGATTTTAAGAAGAGTGTCCTTAATGATAGTATTAATACATATATGAAACGTTGACACCAGTTTTAATGTTGTGATCGGAGGTCGTGGGTTCGATCTTCTATCAGGGCATTATGCAGTGGTCTTGAGCAAGACATATTATATGCTTATACTTAATACTTGTTTTATCTGGGAAAACTTTGTGCTTGATTAAAGTTTGTTTCACAGTCGATGTAAAATTAATAAGTTTAAAGCAAATATAGAATTTATAATTTATATCATATTTAAACAGAGGCTGAGAAGGTCGCTTTCCTTTTGGGCATCAACCCTGGCGATCTCCTCAAGGGTCTTCTTAAGCCCAAGATCAAGGTCGGTACCGAGTTCGTCACACAAGGCCGTAACAAGGATCAAGTCACCTACTCCGTCAGCGCCTTATCCAAGACTCTGTACGATCGTATGTTTGCCTGGCTCGTCAAGAGGTGCAACAAAACCCTGGACACCAAGGCCAAGAGAAACTACTTCATCGGTGTGTTGGATATTGCTGGTTTCGAAATCTTTGACGTAAGTATTGTTTAAAATTAATGATTTGTGTTTTAATAAATCAAAACGTTGTTTACTTTTCGTGAGAAATCAATTCTTAGTAAGCCTTGTTTTGTGTCTGACCTGAAGATTTAACGTTTATGTTCTGCAATAAACATTTAATTAATTATTGTTCCTGTACTTGCAGTTCAACAGTTTTGAGCAACTGTGTATCAACTACACCAACGAGAGACTGCAGCAGTTCTTCAACCACCACATGTTCATTCTTGAACAGGAAGAGTACAAGAAAGAAGGAATCAACTGGGAGTTCATTGATTTTGGAATGGACTTGCAAGCCTGCATTGAGCTCATTGAAAAGGTTAATTAATACTTGTGACGTTTATTTAGATGGATTGTATCTACAGTCGTAGCACACTATTAGAAAAATACAACTAATTATTTTTGCAATTTATCAATCAGTAAACTATTTATATTTTATGCACTGCTTGGAACTTCATCTCACAACTCTAAACAATAACTCTAAAAATATACTTTAATTTATTTCAGCCTATGGGTATTTTGTCCATTCTTGAGGAAGAATGCATGTTCCCCAAGGCGTCTGACAAGACGTTCCAAGACAAACTGTACACCAACCACATGGGCAAATCTGCCAAATTCGCCAAGCCGCTTAAGAGCAGAAAGGGCGGTGCTGATGCTCACTTTGAGTTGGGTCACTACGCCGGAGCTGTAAGTGTTATAATCGTACTACAAACTCGTACCAATAAAGTAACCAATTATTATATTGTCTAAATAATACATGTACCAGCAATACATGTAATATATAAGTAATTGAGCTAGATACTAGTTTGAGAGGCAAATAGCTTTATTTATTTTGATGTTATGTTACAAAATAGCTGAACCCAAAATACATATAATTATCGAATAGTTATACAATATATTATTATCATCCAGAGTATACACCATCATAGTTTTTTATGAAGAGCATGGTATAGAGGTTGAGCATCGCACCCATAAATCTGCAATCCTGAAACATCGGATATTTCCGTACACTTAGATCTGTGTAGTGATGGCCTTGAGCAGACACTTTATACGCATATACTTAGTACTGGTTCTGCTCAGGAAAACTTCCAGCGTTCGAAGTTGTAATAACTTTATTCAAAATCGTTGCAGAGTATATATGCTTAAATCATCTATTAATTTAATCAGGTACCCTACAATATCACCGGCTGGTTAGACAAGAACAAGGATCCCCTGAACGAAACTGTCGTCGCCCTGCTGATACAGTCCAAGGAGGCTCTCGTACAGACACTGTTCGCTCCTCCACCAAGTATGCATCAACATCTTTCTTCTGTTTTACTTACGTAAATAATTACTGTCCATAAAAAAATTAGACACATACTGACACTTACTTGCCGACATTTATTGGCTTTGTAAACAGCACTGTACTGGTGAACATGCTTACTTCAAAATTATATATTTTATTGGATTTAACGTCTTATATTTTCATACAAATTGTATAAAATACCTTTTAAACTGAAATATATCGATTATCATAAAACACGCACCTAGTTCAATATGATATGATATTATACATATATAGTGGTTGTGTTTGTTTTGTAGCCCCCGAAGGTGGTGGCTCAAAGAAGAAGAAGAGCTCTGCTTTCCAGACCATCTCTGCTACTCACAGGGTACTTAGTTTATTTACTCATTTATAAATCAAAGTTATAGCATCTGTTGTTGATAGTACACCTTGTTTCACCGGCTTTGTTATTGTTGATAGGTCACATGCTCTACTATCAGGAATTTACTATTGTGGAATTTACTTGTTGGCACTGAAGTTATATCGTATGTCTTCAATACGTATTCATGATTCTAGGGGTATAATAATAACTCTATAGATAGTAAAACCAAGGATAATCAGATCTTAATCTTGATGCATTTTAGTAAAAAAAGAATATCTATATATAAATAACATCTAGTCTATCCCAGGATCTGATATCTTCCGAATAAGGTCTATTAACCCCCAATGAAAAAGCAGGGAATTCTTTGCCTGTCCCACAATTCATAGCAGTTGAACGCTTACTAAACGATGACTTCATTCCAACTGATCAGCCAATGTCCTCAAATATGGCTTTCCTAACATTGCTATTTAACGGATCCAGTCGGGAGAGATACAAACTATTTACAGCGGACTAACAAGCTGATGTGTAATTCTTCTTGTATTACAGGAATCCCTGAACAAGCTCATGAAGAACTTGTACACGACTCACCCTCACTTTGTGCGTTGTATTATTCCCAACGAGACGAAGTCACCAGGTAATTATGACGTAGTCAAACGTAACATAACAAAAAATCACAACAATCTTAACAAATTCACATACATAGCAACTATTAACGAAACATTATACATAGTAACTACCCGGCCTGGAAATCTTGTAATTGAATTCTGCATACGTCGTGATATTAATTAAAAATGTACTTTCCTCTACGCTTAATGAAATTTATTCTCATCAATTTTTTAAATAAATTCTTGTTAGAACTGACACTTAGTTGACGCACATAATGTTGCGTTGTGAAACTCTTTGTTCGACAACAGTTATATATTTTTGTTTCCTTACAGGTGTGATTGATGCCGCCCTTGTACTCAACCAGCTCCAGTGTAACGGTGTACTTGAAGGTATCCGTATCTGCAGAAAGGGTTTCCCCAACAGGATCATCTACTCCGAATTCAAACAGAGGTAAATTACAATCCATATTAAGAGCATAACATCCATATGAATAAATGATACAAAATAAAACACAAATATTGCTGGATTGAGATATGTCGTGATAGGCAAAAATTATTTATAAATGCGTTTACTTTAAAAAATACATTATAATATACTTCTGATTATTTTATACAAAGAAAAACTACATTGAATACAATGATTATTTCTTAAATATATCACAGGAACCTGAAGTATCTATAGATCTCTAGTCTGTATAGATTGTTTTATATATCTACTAGACCATAGAACTTCAGGTTACTGTGACTATATTCGCTGAATTGAATTAATGAATATGTTATGCATATATTATATATCTCAAATGTTTGACTGTACACACACACACACACACACACACACACACACACACACACACACACACACACATACTAAAACACACACACACACACACACACACACACACACACACACACACACACTCACACACACATATTTTTTTATACAACTTCTCGGTAGATCAATCCTTATTCCTTCCATTCTTCCAGATATTCCATCTTGGCGCCAAATGCTATTCCACAAGGATTTGTTGACGGTAAGCAGGTGACTGACAAGATCTTGTCCGCTCTCCAGATGGACCCCAATGACTATCGTCTTGGTACAACAAAGGTCTTCTTCAAGGCTGGTGTGCTCGGTACACTTGAAGACATGCGTGATGACCGTCTCTCTGCGATCATTTCACTATTCCAAGCTCACATAAGAGGATACATTATGCGTAGACAATACAAGAAACTGCATGACCAAAGGTACAGAATATATTTTTACATAAAGTTTTAAACAAATCTACATATTATTTTGAAATAACTCATTTTCTTATATTTTTATATGTCTTTTTCGATGCATTTATATTAAAGAGTCATTAAAACTTTTATTGAAAGCTACACACTATTTCGAAATATTGATACATACGTTGTCTTTTGTGATGTATTTATATTGAATCATTAAACAGTATCTTGTTCCATCGTTAGGTATCGTTTTTGTGTTAAAGAAATTTTGTTTTCTTTGTAGAACTGGTCTCTCAGTTATCCAGAGAAACATCAGAAAGTGGATGCTTGTAAAGAACTGGCAATGGTGGAAATTGTACACCAAGGTCAAGCCCCTTCTCAATGTTGCACGTGCTGAGGATGAGATGAAGAAAATGCAAGAAGATTTCGAGAAGACCAAGACTGAATTATCAAAGATTGAAAAGATCAAGAAGGAATTGGAGGAACAGAATGTTACCCTCTTGCAAGCTAAGAATGACATGTACCTTCAACTCCAGGCCGAGCAAGATACATTGATCGATGCTGAAGAAAGGATTGAAGGTCTTATCAAACAGAAGGCTGAATTTGATGCCCAAATAAAAGATATGGAAGACAGGCTTTTGGACGAAGAAGATGCAGCTGCTGAGTTGCAAAGCATAAAGAAGAAGATGGAGGAAGAATCATCTAAACTGAAATCTGCCATTGAAGATCTTGAGGGTTCTCTTGCAAAGGCTGAATCAGAGAAGAACCAGAAAGACCAACAAATCAAAACTCTGCAAGACGAAATGTCCAATCAAGATGATCAGATTGCTAAAGTATCTAAGGAAAAGAAAGCCCTTGAGGAAGCACACGCTAAGACACAAGAAGCTCTTCAGAAAGAAGAAGATAAGTGCAACCACCTTACGAAACTGAAGGGCAAGCTTGAGGCCACCCTTGACGAGGTATGTATACTAAATTTTAAAATACAATGTAATATCAAATTAGATGAAATTGACCATGAAGCAGCATAGTCATTTTAAATAAATATATACATGTATATGCATGTATTAAGCTAATAATAATTATATATCAACTCTTTACTTTATGTTTAACTATTAGTTAACTATTATTTCTCTGCGTTGTTAAGCTCGAGGATAATTTGGAGCGTGAGAAAAAGGTACGAGGTGATGTTGAAAAGGTGAAGAGGAAGTTGGAACAAGATTTGAAATCAACCCAAGAAACAGTGGAGGAGTTGGAGCGCGTGAAGAGGGATATGGAAGAAAACGTTAGAAGGTAAAAACAATACATTGATAGATAACGTTAAACTATATGTTAGTGTAAACTGCAGGCATATATTATTTGAGTAATTGAGTACTTAAAATAACTAAATCTGAATGATATTGAACGATTGTGTTAATCATTGTTTGATAATATCCTGTTCTTTTATTTCAGAAAGGAAGTTGAAATCAAAAACCTCAACTCCAAACTTGAAGATGAACAAGGCTTGGTTGCTCAACTCCAAAGAAAGATCAAAGAACTGCAGGTAAATATTATATTCAATAACTGTTATCGTATTTTATTTCATATATATATATATATATATATATATATATATGGAGATAATTATTTGTGAATAACCAAGACATAAATGTACAGACCAGACTACGGCGAGTGCGCCTAGCTACAATGCAAACCATAGATACAATATCAAGGTCTCTGCCAAACCAATAAATTTGGTGTCGACCATGACTTATATACTATGGAATTACATGCAACACATCTGGACAGGGTGGAGAAATTTACAAACATGAAGTGATAGCTTTATATGAGTTGGATCCAGTTAAGGATTCATGACTACTCACATGCTATATAAAGGACAGATTTATAAACCCGTTGGATCATATAGATACAGTGAATTCATATATATTTAATTTCATAAAGGGAGATAATTAAATTCACAACAACGGAATTTACGATTTTTGGGATCTTTTCAGATGCTCGTTTACAATGTCATGAATCCTTAACTGGATCCTACTCATATAAAGCTATCACTTCATGTATGTAAATTTGTCCACCCTGTCCAGATGTGTTGCATGTAATTCCATAGTATATAAGTCATGGTCGACACCAAATTTATTGGTTTGGCAGAGGCCTTGATATTGTATCTATGGTTTGCATTGTAGCTAGGCGCACTCGCCGTAGTCTGGTCTGAACATTTATGTCTTGGTTATTCACAAATAATTATCTCCATATATATATCATGCATTGTGAATGACCATCTGAAAAGATCCCAAAAATCGTAAATACCGTTGTTGTGAATTTAATTATCTCCCTTTATATATATATATGGTTTGCATTGTAGCTAGGCGCACTCGCCGTAGTCTGGTCTGTACATTTATGTCTTGGTTATTCACAAATAATTATTTCCATATATATATATATATATATAGAAATGTCGCTGGTTTCTGCAATTATTTGTTACTTTCGTCCTTTTACTGTGCCAGTGCTTTTACATACATTGAATACAGACATTGTGTAAATTTATCCTCTTAATTGTAGTTAAACATTTGCTCTATGTTTATAGGCTCGCATTGAAGAATTGGAAGAAGAACTTGAAGCAGAGAGACAGGCCAGGTCAAAGGTAAGATCAACCACAGTTTTTTTGTCGGAAAGTGACACACTAAATAAGCTGTAGCTTCTTTTCCATTGACACAACGTCAGTACGCTTACACCAAGCTTACTTCTACTTGTAATTTTTGCGGCGCTTCACTCTGTTGTCTTACATAGTTAACATTACACCACCTTTGTTATGTCATTCATAGGCAATATTACTCTTAAAGTGTACTCTATCTCTAATGAAAATTCACACTTATTATCATATTAGTAATCTTAAAGTGAACACATATTTTACCAAATGAACAAAGTATCTATAATTCCTCTCAGGTCGAGAAGCAGCGAGCTGAGCTCAACCGTGAGCTTGAAGAGCTTAGCGAGCGTCTTGACGAAGCTGGTGGTGCTACTGCAGCTCAAATTGAACTCAACAAGAAACGTGAACAAGAGTTGCTGAAATTGAGACGGGATCTTGAGGAACAGTCACTTCAACATGAGTCTCAAATTTCTTCTCTCCGAAAGAAGGCACAGGATTCTGCCTCAGAGATGGCAGACCAGCTTGATCAGCTCACGAAGGTCAAACAGAGGCAAGTCGCCATATATACTAGACGTATTACGTATAGATCCTGGTACATTACGCTATGGCTGAAACCATTTATTTTGAGGTGGCTGATTTGTGTCCTTGGTTTGCATTGTTGCTGGGTGCGCTCTCCGTAGTCTGGCGTGTAGATATATTATGTCTGCATTTTCACAAATTATTATCCACATATGTAAATTCATGTAAATATGTGAAAATCAACAATTAAAGATAAGCAACTATCTCACAGCAATTTCAGGATTCCATTAAATGAATATGCTTTCCAAAACTTAATTGTCATTTACGGCGTACAAATCGTTAATTTTTTAAAACTCATTATTTCAGGGTCGAAAAAGAGAAGACACAATTGAAGGGAGAGATTGATGACCTCCAGTCGCAGATCGAACACGTATCAAAGAACAAGGTAATTGACTTCCAGATACTCTAGTATTGCGGAAACACCCTCAACATACAGGCGGTTTACATATCCGTTTATGATTATAATAAAGCTAGTCTCTGTTAATCACTATGTAGTTGAAATTTGCTCTACTTGTCTGCAGCAAGACATCACAGATCCTAAAAACATTTTGAATATATTTCGAAAGAAATTACATAATGCTTAGTACTGGTTCCAACCAGGAAGACTTCGTGCATTGCTTGTATACGTGGTAATAACTTGTTTCACAATCGAAGTTAAATAAATAAGATTAAACTAAACTATGGAAAACATATTTAAGGCAAGAAGTGTGTCCTGGTAACTAAATTGGGATGCGAATTTGTAGTGAGACGTAAAGTTATATTCTATAAATGAGACATAATTCTAACTGATTGTCAATTGAGTGGAACGAGAATGTTAGCTAGCAGATATATTTTTTGTGCTATTGGTGACTTACCTAACTTGCATGACTGCGAAAGACAACACACTTTAAGTAGATGTTATTGTATTCCAAAGATATAACATCTGTATATTTAAATTTTTTGATATATAATTAATACTGAACATGCTGATTTATATATGAATTGAACACCTAACATAAACATTTATTTAAATAATTATTGTTTGCTTTTGCTTTGCAGGGCATGTCCGAGAAGATGTCCAAACAGGTCGAATCTCAGATAAGAGAACTCAACGATCGCTTGGAGGAGAGCGCACGCACCATCTCAGAACTCCAATCTACAAAATCTCGTCTCCAGAACGATAATTCAGACCTTACACGTCAATTGGAAGATGCCGAGAGTAGAATAAGCCAAATGACAAAAGAGAAACAGAGTCTCTTATCTCAGCTCGAGGAAGTTAGGCGCAGCTTGGAAGATGAGACCAGAGTAAGAAAATGTTTTTTTTTTTTTTTATAAATTACAAGTAATTACATTGACAACATATGAATAATACAAACTTCTTTTTAAGCGAGAATGTGTTTCTTTTTATACGTCAACATGTGTGGTGTTATATACCAATCAAAACTATAAAACATACCGTGTTGGCCGCTAACGCTATATGTTGTGGGTTCAATCCCCATGTCTCTAAGAAAACAACACTATGTACGGGTTTTACCTAGTATGCGATTGATACCATCTCTGTGTTTTCATCTTAATCGAGCACAAACAAATAACTATAAACTGAATATGCGTCTCTATAATCGAATATTGTATGCTGTATAGTGTTTCGCATCGAATTATTCATACGTCATATCGTGACAGTGTCAACTTAAACTGCATTGGAAATAGATGAGTATATAATAAACGATAAAACCGTTCTTAGTAAAACATTTTATACTTACACATTATTCTCTTTATATTTTAGTCTCGACAAAAGATGCAGAGTGAACTCCGCAACATGGCTGCTGATGTTGACAGTCTCCGTGAACAGCTTGAAGAGGAACAAGAATCAAAGGGTGATCTCCAGAGATTGTTGTCACGTGCCAATGCCGAGGCTCAGCAATGGCGAACAAAGTATGAAGGCGAAGGCATGGCACGTGCTGAGGAGCTTGAAGAAGCTAAGCGTAAACTTATGTCAAAACTTCAGGAAGCAGAATCACATGTCGAGTCCGCCAATACAAAGGTTAGCCAATTAGAAAAAACAAAATCGCGCCTGCAGGGAGAATTGGAAGACGCCATGATCGATGTTGAGAGATCAAACTCCAACGCCAACAACATGGAGAAGAAACAACGTGCTTTTGATAAAACTGTTGCAGAATGGAGCACTAAAGTACGCAACATCCAGTCTGAATTGGAAATGACACAGAAGGAATCACGCAGCTATTCTGCTGAACTTTATCGCACAAAGGCACAGTGGGAGGAATCTATCGACATCATTGCATCCCTGAGGAGAGAAAACAAGAACTTGACAGGTAACGTACATATACTTTTGTTCATGTTTTTTTTCTGATCAACTTGTACGTAAGACTAATGCTAACATATTAGGATCGATACTTTATATAAGATCTGTGTTTGGAAATCTTGATAAATATAATTGTCAACGAATGGCATTCGTTTCTTCTTCTCCCTTTTTTTTTAAAAATTGGCACATGGCTTTAAAATCTTTAAAATTATTTACACAATTCGGATGCAAAATAACATTTCCGGCTTTGTCCTTTGTAGTCGAGATTCAAGACATCACCGATCAACTCACCGATGGTGGAAGAAACGTACACGAGATCGAGAAGTCACGTCGTCGTCTTGAAATGGAAAAGGAGGAACTCCAAGCTGCTCTCGAGGAGGCTGAATCCACTCTTGAACAGGAAGAGGCAAAGGTATCTCGTGCTCAGCTTGAGATTGGTGTTATCAGGCAAGAGATCGATAGACGTATTGCCGAGAAGGAAGAAGAATTTGAAAATACAAGGTTAGTTTAAAAAAAAAGTTTAACTATAAAAGCTGGTCAAACACCGAAATCAGAAATTCTAATGCTATGCTTTAAATGATGATTAATTCCTTGAAAAGTATGACATATAATTTTATACCGATAGTTGCAATACACATTTGAATATGTCATATTTATATTCCATTCTTATTTCATTACACAGACGCAATCACCAGAGGACACTTGATTCCATGAATGTCAGCTTGGAAGCTGAGGCTAAGGGCCGAGCAGAGGCTCTGCGAATCAGGAAGAAGCTGGAACAAGACATTAATGAACTGGAGGCTGCCCTCGATGCTGCTAACCGAGGTAAGGTCGAGATGGAAAAGAATGCTAGAAGATACCAAGAAACATGCCGCGAGATGCAATCCTCTCTTGAAGATGAACAGCGTAACACAAGCGAAGCACGGGAAGCTTTCAGTATGGCTGAAAGACGCGTAACTGTCATACAAATAGAATGTGATGAGATCCGCTCTACACTTGAATCCGCAGAGAGATGCCGAAAATCAGCTGAAAATGAGCTTGTTGATGCAAACGATCGCGTCAATGAACTTTCTGCTCAAGTCCAATCTGTTTCAAGCCAGAAGCGAAAATTGGAGGGAGATATCAGCGCCATGCAATGCGATCTGGAGGAGATGAGCGGTGAGGTCAGGAACGCTGATGATAGATCCAAAAAAGCAATGTTAGATGCAAGCAAACTTTCTGAGGAACTCCGATCTGAACAAAGCCATACTCAACAGGTTGAGAAGATGCGCAAGACTATGGAGTCACAAATGAGGGAGCTCACAGTACGTCTGGATGAGGCTGAGTCTCAGTCAATGAAGGGTGGCAAGAAGTTAATTGCTAAACTTGAACAGAGAGTGAGTAAAAACTACCTCTATAAATTATTTACATTTGAAGAATTAAATTTAACTTTTAAAAAAACTGACATAAATTGGAAAATTTCACATAAAACAATATGTTATTTTTAAAATGACAATTAGATACAGATAATTTACATGTATAGATTAGTTAAATTTCAAAACTAATTTCCACTTTTAAAAATGCTTACTGTATAATGGTAGATTTACGGTAAACTTACTTTTTTTAGAACAGTAATTAGTCATTGTCTCTGAAAATTGGATATAATTCATTGTGTATGTATACAGCTTTATAAAAAAATAATTTATATATAATAACTAGATCCGTGAGCTCGAGGGAGAGTACGACAACGAACAACGCCGCCACGCCGAAACACAAGCCAACATGCGCAAGGCTGACCGCCGTCTTAAGGAACTCGCCTTCCAGGTGGACGAGGATAGGAAGAACCAAGAACGCCTCCAAGATCTTATTGACAAACTCGGAGGAAAGATTAAGACCTACAAACGTCAAGTTGAAGAAGCTGTAAGACATTGTTTATTTTACCTTACACTAGGCTCGAGACTAAAATGAGGCATACTGTCAGTTTATCAGCTTCTCCTTGTTTTCATTTAACGTTTTATAGCGACTTTGAATACACTTTCTTGATTTATTTTGTACAGATTGTATATGCAAATTGTCACCACCGCCGCCACCTGTCGTGTTGCTCAGCATTGAGCGTGTGTATAATATATAGATAGAGAGATAGATACATTTAACCATAGTGTTAGCACTTATATAATTGATCAAAAGCAATATAAATGGATTTTCAAATTATTTTACTTTAAGTTGACATATAATTTGAAAACGTATTAAAAAACAAGTTTCTCTTTAATGAAAAAATAATGCTGATTAAAACAAACTAGCCTTATTCATGATGATTACAGCTAGCCTTTATATTTTCACTGAATACATATTCTTTCTTCACCGTTACAGGAGGAGGTTGCTGCCCTTAACCTGGCTAAGTACCGCAAGGTCCAGAACGAACTTGAAGATGCCGAGGAGCGCGCCGATTCCGCCGAGAACTCTCTGCAAAAACTTCGTGTGAAGAATCGCAGCACCGTGTCTCAGACCAGAACCACTGGCGGTGTAAGTACTTTATATTATTACATACATAAAACATATTGAAGTAAATCATTATGTTGTAAAATAAAATATGTAAAATATTTACAGCACTCATGATTAAATGTTGTATTTAATTGTAATGTAAATGTTGGGTGGTGATTGTAATGTAAATGTTGGGTGATAATTGTAATGTAAATGTGGGTGATAATTGTAATGTAAATGTTGGGTGATAATTGTAATGTAAATGTTGGGTTGACAGTATTAAGCCAGGCGGCCAGACTAGAATCTACACACCTTCCTTGCATTCGGCTGTTATAACTGTTAAACTGAAATATGGCAGCAATTGTGTTTCATATATTGAATTGTGAAAAGAAATGGTGTAATAGAAACATCGTAAACATAAAACATATAAAAAAAGAGCAATAAAACTGAAAACGTTGTAATGCATTCGTCCTTTGTAACGTTGTCTTTATTGTAGGACACGTGTTATATACGTTATTTATTATTTCATCTTCAAAACTGCAAACCCTATGTTGCAAAAGAAAGTGTACATCTAGGGTTACTGATATTAGTTGTATAAATTCTAAAATAAGTATGCCATGTGTGATATCAAACAGTTTTGTCATTCTTTTATGTTGGTACTTACCGTTAAAGTTCCGTGTATACATGCAGATGTAAACGAATATACATGTACTATAACAAGAAAACAATTTGTACTTTAAACCGATACGCTTACTTCGGCGACCAGCTTTACTATATACGTTCAGTGAGTTTTATATCTGATTTCATGTTTAATCACAGGGTTCAGTCACCATCCGGGAAAGCCGCACCTCTTTCACAAGTTCCAAGGCCGAATAGACAAGGACGTAAATGATAAACAAAGTATGTATTAGTTTTAATATTTTATTTAAATAAAACAACATTAAAAGTGAAACAGTTGATGAACTTAGGTTAAAGTATTGTTTTTATATTATTACCAAGTATGTGAAAAAATATTCCATTATATAGTGTACATCGTTAAAACATTTGACTGTAGTTTTATATACGTTTCAATAAAATATTAGATTGTTTGTGGGACCTTATGTCATAGAGTAAATTAAATATCTTTATAATACAAACAGTTCATGAACTCCTATATTTTTTCGCTTATTCTATTATTATTATTTTTCAAGAAACTGACGTCCATTCTTAGTTTAGTTTTATAGAAAGTAGAAAACAATATTTTATAACTGACTTATTGTGTACATGTTTGCATCGTTTTAGACCGGACCTTCCCCATTTTGTTGACAACCTACCTCAACTAGATGTTCAACATCAGCGCACGTCTTTCCAATCAGTTACACCATCCAGTGGGGGTGATGAGGATCTACAGCTCACCGGGTCTTCGCTGGCTCGTTTTCCTTCTGTTTTAATTGGAGAAAAAGTTCTGAAGAAACAATATTCACAGACATTAACTTAAAACAACTGTAATGATTAACGAAAGCTCACTTTAATATTCTGATGTGTCTTTTACATGACTAAATTTCTAAACGAGACACTACATATATGCCAAGACTTCTCTAAACGGGAGAAACGGACAACCCCGGTGATGTAAAAGACATATTTGTAAATTTAATAGTGGTTTTGTTTACCAAAGAGTTTTATGTAACGTGAACACTTCAAGATAAACGAACAATTAAGTATTTGAATGTTATTTTTGTATTACTAATTATCAAACGAGACATTACAAGACTTCTCTAAACGGGAGAATCAGGACAACCCTAGTAGTACAAAAGTCATGTTTAATTATTGATTGTAGTTTTGATTGTAGTATTTGATTACATCAATACATTTTATAAGTATGTCATATATGTGTATTAAAACAGTAATAACACAACACGAGCCTTCTTATGGCTCTGCATGCGCAAGGTAGCCTAGAATGAACTCTCTTTGGATGTGTGTAATTATTTATTTGTTAGTTAATTTATTTATTTAAAGGTAATTCGTGCACCTATTTCACAAGAATGGGTTGCAAGTAACCAAATAGATAACCTAAAATAGAAATAAACATGTATTAACCTAATTTGCTGTTGTTTTCTATGCGTACAACAATTTATATTATAATCAAAATCGATGGTACAGTGCAACACTGCTCTATTTCTGAACTTGTTTATATGTAGATAGAATAATGTTACACTGAATCCTCGAACTGGTCCTTATACATGTTTGACAACTCGAGTTAACGAAATAATGGAATAGAACTTGTATTCAAGTATGTGTCCATGCTTGACTATATGGTAAAACTCTCAGTTGTTAACTGTTACAGGTTAATTAAGAAATTGAAAACAAATCATATATTCTAGTACTTTAATATACAGTGATGTAAACATTGCTAAATGATTGGGACTTCTTTGACCCCGATTTCATATTTGACACCCAATACCACTCTGGACAATGGAAATAATAACTTTACTCTTAGAAGTTGCGAGGTGTGTTATGTTGTGGTTGTTGATGATGATTGGTGATACTGTAATGAAAAGTACAACTGTCAGGTAGCACAAAATGCCAAATGTAATGGATTATTGGAATTAAAAAGATAAAGAACTTATGCGGGATCGGATGGTTATATAAAACTTGACCGGAATGCTGTGTAACAATACTTCATACTGACATTTCCAATAAAATTTCATAAGAATCCGCTTACAATTTAGGACTTGAGATGACAAGATTTTCATTGAAAAACAAACAAACTTTAAGTCATAACTCTAATAAAAAAACATCGGACAGAAATGCCATAATTTGACTTCAGACTCATAAACATCCGATGAATGGTAAGTAAACGATGAAGCACCCTCAAGGCTTACACTTTGAAACAAAGTTTCACGTTTGATTAATTTACATGCTGTTTATAGAATATAAGCATCCGCAGACAGATTAAAGTTGAAAAAAAATATTGTCATTTGAAAAAGACGGAATGGAGTAGAACATAACTGTAGCCTGTTATATGATGCTACTTATAAATTTACCAACAGCTTTTCTAATATTATGCTAGTAGCCGGAACTACTTTTTCTACTCATCTATTTATGGATGTAGAGTTAATTTGCAAGGACACTTTCTGACTGAACCATTAGGTAAAATGTATTTTAATTTAGAAACACTAAATACACATTGTAAACTCAAATCAGACGTAATATTTGGTTCGATTATTGGTCTATTTTTTTTACTTAAGGTAATTCGGCAGCACGTGACGTCATACTTACAATTCAACCTATTACTGTCGTATTTTGTAATATAAATTTATTTTCATCTTTTAAACGAAAAGTAGTGGAACATATAGAGCTTCGTGATAAATAAATTACATGTTTAGCAGTTTCTAGAACGTCAGCAGTATTTTGGCACGTGGCGAAAACAAATACATGCTCGCAAAAGCCTCGCATTGATTACTTTTCCTACACTCGCCAAAATACAGCTGACATTCTAAGCTACTAACAATGTAATTATTATATATTTATACATTAGTTATAGTGTTAACTTTCGTCACTCAATAATTCAAAATTGAGACAATTGCTCCTGCTAAATTTCATGATTTCGTGCAGATATTTTTTTTTTTTAAAAAGGCAAGCCGTTTTTTTCTCTTCAGTAAAATAAGATTTAAATAACAAAAAAATCGACAAGTATATATATGAATCGATACTTGTTAACGTTTTGACATGATGTTCATATATATTTGATACAAAGAAACAAAAAGATATATACCGTATTATGCAGACGTTCTATTTTTACCATGATAAGTGTATTAATCTTATATTAGATTTGCCACCATAATTACTGCTAGGACACCATAACTCCAGTCGCTGGAATGATCTGTGTGCACTAGAGGTCAAGAGAAAATGCATGTGGTAATGGTTAAGATATCTTATTATCTGTGGTGCAAGAACATCGGGGGTGATAGTCTCGTGTCATTGTGCGACCAGAGAAAGTGGAGAGGATAATAGTCTCGCGTCATTGTGCAGTCAGGGAAAACCGAGGGTGATAGTCTCGCATCATTGTGCAGTCAGGGAAAATCGAGGGTGATAGTCTCGCGTCACTGTGCGGTCAGGGAAAATCGAGGGTGATAGTCTTGCGTCACGGTAAGGTCAGGAAAAATCGAGGGTGATAGACTTGCATCATTGTGCGGTCAGGAAATATCGAGGGTGATAGTCTCACGTTTCTGTGAGGTCAGAGAAAATCGAGGGTGATAGTCTCACGTCACAGTGCGGTCAGGAAAAAGCGAGGGTGATAGTCTTGTATCATTGTGCATTCAGGGAAAATCGTCGGTGATACTCTCGTGTCATAGTGCAGTCAGAGCAAATCGAGGGCGGTAGTCTCGCGTCATGGTGTGGGCAGGGAATAATCAAGAATAATAGTGTCGCGTCATGGTCAGGGAAAATCGAGGGGAATAGTGTCGCGTCATGGTGTGGTCAAGGGAAACTGAAGGTGAAAGTCATATAGTCATTAGGCATTCAACATCATTACTATTATTATCATTGTTATTATTCTTCTTTTCATTAAAAGTATATTATCGTTTTCTTTTTATTCTCATTTTATTATAATTATTACTAGCATAATTATTAGTATAATCATTTTCGTTATAACTATTATTATCATTATTGATATTATATTACAAGTATATTATCTTTATTAATATTATCATTTTAATATGAACTAAGGCATTGCCTCTCTTGGGGTCGAACTTCAATTTCACAAGTATAGTAAACAAACAAATACTAAATACACTTTATAGTACATGTATTATATGTTAAGAATAACATTGCAGATGTTTCCATTATATATTTAATATGTATTATATTTATCATAAATAACTCACTTATTATATGATTGAAACTTTATTCAAGGAACTTTATCTCTAATTCCTTGGTTTGCAAAACAAAAGCAAATTATTAACATCATAAATTATGGTAGTGCGACATATTGCACATCTCTAGGAGCCTTTTAAAGTTTTTTTTTATTTTGCGTCTCCCGAGTTATGAAAAGCAGAAAGGATATCCAAGTAATAAAGAAGCTGTCCATTCTCGCCTTATTTAACCAAGCTACATATAAATGGATGCTGGTCACAAAGTACCTTTTAACGTGCGTCTTTCTTCGGTTATTAATGTTTCTTGTATAATATAAATGTCACAGTGTGTACCTAAACTGTTAGGAGAGAAACACATGTCAACGGTCTGGTTAGCTCAGTCGGTAGAGCACTTGTCCTGTAAGTTAAAGGTCCTGAGTTCGTGTCTGCAATGGCTGCATATTTTTCTTGCCTTATTACATAAACATAATACATGTCTATACTATAGTTTACACTGTGCAGATAGTCAGTATGTATTTTTACTGGGGTTTCAAAACAATTTTAAAAAAGACCTAGAAGACAAATGAACCAATTTCAGTACAGCCACCGTCCTTCTGTAAGTAATCTTAAATTTCTCATAAAATGTTTCTAGACTCCCGGAGCAAGGATTGATCCGACAACTTCGATAGTGAGAAGTAAATGGTTATTTGACAACAACACTATGGACAACTCTGCCACAGAAGGAACCATTTGTATAATTATAAACACCAGACACTCATACTGTTTTCAAGCATAAATAGAGTTCTTGCAGTTTAAATGTTAAAATATGACTTAACCAAATGTTTATTTCTGGACAAATGTTGGACATGTCTAGGACACAGGACTAGACTAAAATTTAAGAGAAGTCTCTGTACACGGCAGTAATTTGAACCTCCATCTCCCATGTACCAAGAAAAAACAACAACATTGTGCATGACTGCATACATAAACCAACACATTTACTTAAGTTCCCAAATTAGCAGCTGAAGCATCCAAATATATATGAAATATACAATCTGGACATAGGTTCCCTTCAGTTCTTGTCCAGACACTTCTACAATCTGGTTGTAATACTAAATAAGACAAACAAAATAGACAAAAAATATAGACCATGTATGATTATAAACTGCAGTCCACGGAAAATATACTTTTCGAATGTAAGGCAGTCAGAAAGAGTAGGCATAAGTTAATTGCAATTTGTCCATGCAGCAGCACACATTATAAAAAAAATATACATTTTTAAAAGAGAATAATTTCATTAAAAAATAAAATAGACATTTCTTTTTTCACCATATCTAAGCCATCTTTTTTCATGTTGTTCGCAACTGCTGGGATTCGAACCCAGAATTTCTACAAAAGTGTAGATTTGTTTGCCAGTTACACCACAGAAGCATATCATGTTGTACTAAGATAATGGACTTAAATATTTACCAAATCAAATTAAGTAAATAAATAGAAATTAATATTTAAAATAGCCCAAATTTCTGTTAATAAAATGCACTCTTGTAACACAGCACTACATGTTTGTTTTCTAATACTATAAACATGTAGTATAATATCAGCTGTGTGTTTTATGTTGTTTTTTTCACATAAATATATATAATTTATAAAATGGTTAAATTTGGATATCTCGGTCCCAAACAAATGCCCCCCTTTGTAAAATGAATCACACCTTGGAGTTTATTCACGTTAAACGTTAATTTTATAATGTGTCAGACTGTCAATTCATAGGTTATGAGTTCCAATTGATGGTACTTGCACGTAAAATTTTAATATGTCAAATAAGGGCAATAATTTGCATTTAATTCATGCAAGAGCTATCTAACTTATTCATTGTAGTATGTTTTATGACTGGAAGTCTTGCGTTAAGTTTAAATCAAATAAAAAACATTGAGTAGTTGATGAAGTATGGACAAGATGGTACTTGCAAGCGAAACTAACCAGAATTTCTAAGTCAAACAAGGGCAATAATTTGCATTATATTAATCCAAGATTTATCCAACTTAGTTATCATAGTATGTTTGATGACTTGAAAGTGTTGTGTTAAGTTTCAAGTCAAAACATGCAATGGTTATAGAGATTGGGACTTGTACACAAAACTTCAACCAAGTTGGGACACTGACATCCGGGTAAGCAGAATAGCGAAAAGTCGTGCTAAAAACAATTTGAAAATTGTTTACAGTAACAAAGACAACTCCGTCAGAATTTACAAAGTATTTACCATGGTAAAATCTAATGAAAACAAAGCAAAAGGCCAAATAACAATAAATGTATGTTATAAGTACTGATCTCTGATTGAAATAATTACATCATGACATGAACAGGAAGGTTACCGACTTATATTTATATATATGAATACATACATCGTTGGAAACTGTAATTTATAATGTGTTTTTAAACAAGAGGCCCATGGGCACTAACAGTCATCTGATCATCCAAAAAACATTCACATAAATCTATTCAGTCGTAAGAAATAACTTTTTGTCAATTTCTCTTATATAGATTTCATTAAGTAGGCCTCCCTCCATGGGCAAAACTGTGTGACCCAGGGACATGCAATTCACATTTTTTATAAATGACCCATATATGTCCATAATCATGCTCACTATTTGTTTCCCAGTGCTTCTCCTATATTGAGAAAAAGATTTTCAAAGTTTACCAAATGTGTTGAAAATGGCGTTAAACCCAATTAAAATAAAAGAATGCATTTAAATAGCTGTTCTCATTAATTAAAGTTTTATAACTATTATATCAACTACTATAATATGCCGCCACACCATGGGTAACAATACAATTGCTTGTTTTCATCAAGATTGACCAAGCTATTTTGCCATATTTGGCCAGGTCATCCTAAAAGAATGTTTGATTGATGTGTATCGACTCAGTATTTTAAAGAAAAATGGACAGATATCATGAAAATATAAAAAGTTAACGCTTTGAAAGGCAATAAAAGTTTAAGTAGCTGCAATTTTTAGCTAGTAGGTAGGAGCACAGCAAACACATGCCCAACTTGTTTTATTTTGATGCCAGAGTGCAACCTTCCATTACTGAGAGCATTTCCGTGCTAAAGATCACGTACCTGTCACATGTGAAGTTGTTGGTTCAAGTCAAGCTATATACATACAATTTATTAGAATTAACCAATTTCCCCTGAAAGGTTCTACTCAGACTTATGTTAATTTTTGGAATATAAAGGAGACCTTCCGATACCTTTTCATGTTTTTGTTCATTATTGTACCTAGAGTACAGCTTGCATTGTCACTACAATGCACTGTTCACCCTTTATCAACTTCCACATGCACACTTTTTCCCTCATGCCATTAACCCTTGCCAGGGGTTGTTATCAAAATTAGGATTCTGGGTAGTGATAATGCCCTGCCTTAATGAATTCTGAGTAGTGATAACGGTAACGACCTGCTCATCGGAATTATGCAAGGAATGTAAATATATGCCCAATGTAACAGTGATAATAGAGAAAATTTAGTATAGATATACTATATTTAGACTTTTAGTACCATGCCTAATAATGTTGTTAAAATACCTTCCCCTGACAGTGCTACATACAATCCTATAGCCAAATGTTCTGAACAAGTAGACAATTGTACAAGTCACTGGCCAATTAGAAATTTGTACAAGTCACCATTTACAAAAGTTTAGTCTCTTTAATAACTTTAATTGGTGCACATACACATGGGGATTAATTACCACTGACCAGTTAATCACTACTCTGGATCAATTATCATTCAATTATCTCCAGGCGGTATTCGATAAGATGTCCAAAAATACATAGCTGTTTTGATGGCAGCATAACCAGTATAAGCTAAAAAGATCAACATTCTTCTCGGGTAATCGCCAATATGGGATGTTTATGTCCGTAAAAGTAGGTAAGCTACTTTCGTGCCAAACACCATGACAACTTCAGATATTAAAAAAAGTGTTGATGTTTACAAGGCCTTGTATAGAAGGATAGGAAACTTGCATCTCCTGACCAAATGTTGATAAAATAGCACACGAAGGATTACTAATTTGGCATGAGCATTCACAAAATCTCTACTAGTTGCCTTTCCATCTCTATACAATTCCTTGATGTTTATGTCCATAAGTTTTAGGTTAGTAACTTTCGCAGCACACACTATGACAAATACAGATATTTAAACATATGGTAGACGTTTATGTCTGTAAAATGTTGGGTTAGTGACTTTTGTGCCACACACCATGACAACTACAGATATAAAAACAATTGGTTGCAGTTTATGTTCTCTCAACACACGGAGTTTGGGTCCGACTGTAGCTCCAATTTCATATGCTGTGGCCCATGGGTGATAGTGGTTTCATCAATCTACCAGTTCGTCTACTTTAATTTTGAGTTAAAAACACATAGTGGTTTCGTCAACTTTAATTTAGTATAGTGGCACGCCAAATATACAGCAAGAACACTGACAATTGTGGATAGTTGAGAACCAGTTATGGTCTGTTGAACTAACTAGGGCTATAATTACGCAATTGAAAAGTATTAATGAGTAATCAAATATTTAGCATTAGTTTATTTTAATTTAATTAAAACAAATTTAGGCAAAACACTAATCAATATGATTATCATATATCACCAATATTGCCGATGAAACAATCAACCACGGGGTACTATTTGTAAATATTGCCAATTATGCAGAAAATTGAATACCATACCCAATGTAGTGAATGTACATTGGTCACTTACAACAGTCTTGCTGTTAAGCTAGCTTTTACAGTAATGTAGTTAAAGTGCACTGACTGTATTGGAAGTTGAGCAACGATGTACAGTGTTAGGGGAGTGTTAGTACTTGGATGGGTGACCGATGTTACATTAATGGCAACGACGATAAACTTTCTAACCTGTGCCTGCACGAATCTCTCTTTCTTTGGAATGGGATGGAATATGAATATGAATTGCTGAAAGCCACAGGCTGTGCTGTTGGGTATAAGCCCAAAAGGTAAAGAGGGGTAGAGTGTAGTAAGTGTGCATATAGGTCACTAACAACAGTCTTTTCTGTTAAGCTAGTATTTACAGCGACATGGTTAAGCAACGATGTACAAGGTAAGTACTTGGATGGTTGACCGATGTCACTTTAGAGATATCCATAATTCTCGGAAGTTATCGAGTTCAGATCATGATCGAAAATACGTTACGGCGTCATACAATTTTAAACATCAAACAATTGTTCATTTATTTTCTACTCTCGCAAGATGGACATTGTTATTTTGAGATCCATTTCCTGGACAAAAATGATACGATACTACGCAACAATTATCTATACACGTATATTTACCTTTGATAACATCAGCGAACTGTTGAAAACGCAAAAAAATATCCTATAAACAGCAATCGGAATACTTTTCATTTAACCCGCAATTACTTGCGAAACATTTTTACTGCTTTACTGCAGAGCAATGACTTTGTCGTCTGGTTTGATATTTTAATTATCAACTAAAGCTAAGAGTTTTATTTATCAAAAAAGTTTAATTATTTTATTATTATCATTACAGTAATTATTTTGAAACAAGATTTTGTTAGTTTTATTTTATATGGAATAATAGTCACGAGGCAACGTATGGGTTAAAGGTCGTCGTGTTTTTTTTAGGTGTAACCCCACCATTGATTTTTGTTCTTTATTCTATAGTAAATAATAAAAGTTTGAAGGCTTGTCATTCATAGAGAATCCCAAATGAAAGAAGTGAAACCTACATTTTACTGTTTGTCAACCTCTGCACTCAAAATATGATGAGAAAAGTAGGGTCGTGTCATATAAAAGATTTTTTTTCTGCTCAGTGTGTACACTGGTGACAAAGTGAAAGTAGACTTCCGAAATCATGTATTCATACCCCAATTTCCAAGCATCAATTTTTTTTTCTAAATTCACAATTCAAACATGCCAATGCTATCAAAATGTTCAAAATACATCAATAATGCCATTCAAATAAAAAAATGTGCATTAAAATAAGGAAAATGCATTTTTAAAGAAGAAGAAATGAGGATTATTTATAACCGCCAACATGCGACTACCCCGCGGAAGCGCTTCCTTTTTGCAATGGTGGTTCTATGCATTTTAAAATGCACCACTTCTCACTGAGTTCTAGATGTCGCTTGAGTGATACCGTAACGGCCCCTATGATTAATATTTCTATCATTATTATAATAATTTTCAATATTATTATTATTAATTTCAATGTATTGTACCATTATAATTATAATTATCAATATTTTTATATTTGTACCAGTTTTATTATTACATTTTTTATTATTATTATCATTTTCAATATTATTATTGTTATTATCATTATCGTTTATTTTATTATTATAATCGTTTTATCAATAGTATTATTATTTTAATAATAACTATCATTATTATTTTCATTATCATTATCATTATTATTATTATTATTATTATTATTATTATTATTATTATTATTATTATTATTGTGATTTTTATTATTATTATTGAAAATGTCATTTTCCGAAGATAAATAATTTTAACCAGTGGTCGCTAAAAAAGTAGATAGTTGTTTTATTATATTGAATAACAATACAAATGGAAGTGAAGAAATCGTATTACATACAAATGAAGTTTTCCACCTCAATTCATTCATACTTTCACTGAGTTTTTATAACAGAGGTGTGAAAAGGACATTCATTTTTTTCGTAGCTTTTGTATGTCTGTTCCCCACTAACAAATTCAACTATTAGGGTTACATATATAACCTTCATATATTCTCTGACTTAAAATATTTCCTACTATTCAAAGTGCGATGTCACCAGTATTTAACTACATTCTGGATACGCTCCTGATCAATACAACGTAATCAACGCCAATGCATATGCAACATTATATAAATATGTCATTTGTGGAAAATGGTTTAAGTGTATTTTAGCGT